>CAWVNZ010000115.1:0-262057 GCA_963930735.1 Dioctria linearis | reverse complement strand
ATTTGCGACAGTAAAAAATTATTTTTTGAATAATTTACTATAGAAAAGGCAATCCTTGGCGTAATTAAAATTTGCGACAGTAAAAAATTATTTTTTGAATAATTTACTATAGAAAAGGCAATCCCTGGCGGATTTGAAATTTGCGACAGTTGAAAATTATTTTTTGAATAATTTACTATAGAAAAGGTAATCCCTGACGTAATTAAAATTTGCGACAGTAAAAAATTATTTTTTGAATAATTTACTATAGAAAAGGCAATCCCTGGCGCAATTAAAATTTGCGACAGTAAAAAATTAATTTGTGAATAATTTACTATAGAAAAGGCAATCCCTGGCGCAATTAAAATTTGCGACAGTATACAATTATTTTTTGAATAATTTACTATAGAAAAGGCAATCCCTGGCGTAATTAAAATTTGCGACAGTTGAAAATTATTTTTTGCAAAATTTACTATAGAAAAGGCAATCCCTGGCGTAATTAAAATTTGCGACAGTAGAAAATTATTTTTTGAATAATATACTATAGAAAAGGCAATCCCTGGCGCACTTAAAATTTGCGACAGTAAAAAATTATTTTTTGAAAAATTTACTGTAGAAAAGGCAATCCTGGCGCAATTAAAATTTGCGACAGTAGAAAATTATTTTTTGAATAATTTACTATAGAAAAGGCAATCCCTGCCGGATTTGAAATTTGCGACAGTAAAAAATTATTTTTTGAATAATTTACTATAGAAAAGGCAATCCCTGGCGCAATTAAAATTTGCGACAGTTGAAAATTATTTTTTGCAAAATTTACTATAGAAAAGGCAATCCCTGGCGGATTTGAAATTTGCGACAGTATAAAATTATTTTTTGAAAAGTTTACTATAGAAAAGGCAATCCCTGGCGTAATTAAAATTTGCGACAGTTGAAAATTTATTTTTTGCAAAATTTACTATAGAAAAGGCAATCCCTGGCGTAATTAAAATTTGCGACAGTAGAAAATTATTTTTTGAAAAGTTTACTATAGAAAAGGCAATCCCTGGCGCAATTAAAATTTGCGACAGTAAAAAATTATTTTTTGAATAATTTACTATAGAAAAGGCAATCCCTGGCGCAATTAAAATTTGCGACAGTATAAAATTATTTTTTGAATAATTTACTATAGAAAAGGCAATCCCTGGCGGATTTGAAATTTGCGACAGTTGAAAATTACTTTTTGAATAATTTACTATATAAAAGGCAATCCCTGGCGGATTTGAAATTTGCGACAGTTGAAAATTATTTTTTGAATAATTTACTATAGAAAAGGCAATCCCTGGCGTAATTAAAATTTGCGACAGTATAAAATTATTTTTTGAATAATTTACTATAGAAAAGGCAATCCCTGGCGTAATTAAAATTTGCGACAGTAGAAAATTATTTTTTGAATAATTTACTATAGAAAAGGCAATCCCTGGCGTAATTAAAATTTGCGACAGTAGAAAATTATTTTTTGAATAATTTACTATAGAAAAGGCAATCCCTGGCGTAATTAAAATTTGCGACAGTTGAAAATTATTTTTTGAATAATCTACTATAGAAAAGGCAATCCCTGGCGTAATTAAAATTTGCGACAGTTGAAAATTATTTTTTGAATAATTTACTATAGAAAAGGCAATCCCTGGCGCAATTAAAATTTGCGACAGTATAAAATTATTTTTTGAATAATTTACTATAGAAAAGGCAATCCCTGGCGGATTTGAAATTTGCGACAGTTGAAAATTATTTTTTGAATAATTTACTATAGAAAAGGCAATCCCTGGCGTAATTAAAATTTGCGACAGTTGAAAATTATTTTTTGCAAAATTTACTCTAGAAAAGGCAATCGCTGGCGCACTTAAAATTTGCGACAGTAGAAAATAATTTTTTGAAAAGTTTACTATAGAAAAGGCAATCCCTGGCGTAATTAAAATTTGCGACAGTTAAAAATTATTTTTTGAATAATTTACTATAGAAAAGGCAATCCCTGGCGCAATTAAAACTTGCGATAGTATAAAATTATTTTTTGAATAAATTACTATAGAAAAGGCAATCCCTGGCGGATTTGAAATTTGCGACAGTAGAAAATTATTTTTTGAATAATTTACTATAGAAAAGGCAATCCCTGGCGTAATTAAAATTTGCGACAGTAAAAAATTATTTTTTGAATAATTTACTGTAGAAAAGGCAATCCCTGGCGTAATTAAAATTTGCGACAGTTGAAAATTATTTTTTGCAAAATTTACTATAGAAAAGGCAATCCCTGGCGGATTTGAAATTTGCGACAGTTGAAAATTATTTTTTGAAAAGTTTACTATAGAAAAGGCAATCCCTGGCGTAATTAAAATTTGCGACAGTTGAAAATTATTTTTTGCAAAATTTACTATAGAAAAGGCAATCCCTGGCGTAATTAAAATTTGCGAAAGTAGAAAATTATTTTTTGAAAAGTTTACTATAGAAAAGGCAATCCCTGGCGTAATTAAAATTTGCGACAGTTGAAAATTATTTTTTGAATAATTTACTATAGAAAAGGCAATCCCTGGCGCAATTAAAATTTGCGACAGTAAAAAATTATTTTTTGAATAATTTACTATAGAAAAGGCAATCCCTGGCGTAATTAAAATTTGCGACAGTAAAAAATTATTTTTTGAATAATTTACTATAGAAAAGGCAATCCCTGGCTTAATTAAAATTTGCGACAGTTGAAAATTATTTTTTGAATAATTTACTATAGAAAAGGCAATCCCTGGCGTAATTAAAATTTGCGACAGTTGAAAATTATTTTTTGAATAATTTACTATAGAAAAGGCAATCCCTGGCGGATTTGAAATTTGCGACAGTTGAAAATTACTTTTTGAATAATTTACTATATAAAAGGCAATCCCTGGCGGATTTGAAATTTGCGACAGTTGAAAATTATTTTTTGAATAATTTACTATAGAAAAGGCAATCCCTGGCGTAATTAAAATTTGCGACAGTATAAAATTATTTTTTGAATAATTTACTATAGAAAAGGCAATCCCTGGCGTAATTAAAATTTGCGACAGCAGAAAATTATTTTTTGAATAATTTACTATAGAAAAGGCAATCCCTGGCGTAATTAAAATTTGCGACAGTAGAAAATTATTTTTTGAATAATTTACTATAGAAAAGGCAATCCCTGGCGTAATTAAAATTTGCGACAGTTGAAAATTATTTTTTGAATAATCTACTATAGAAAAGGCAATCCCTGGCGTAATTAAAATTTGCGACAGTTGAAAATTATTTTTTGAATAATTTACTATAGAAAAGGCAATCCCTGGCGCAATTAAAATTTGCGACAGTATAAAATTATTTTTTGAATAATTTACTATAGAAAAGGCAATCCCTGGCGGATTTGAAATTTGCGACAGTTGAAAATTATTTTTTGAATAATTTACTATAGAAAAGGCAATCCCTGGCGTAATTAAAATTTGCGACAGTTGAAAATTATTTTTTGCAAAATTTACTCTAGAAAAGGCAATCGCTGGCGCACTTAAAATTTGCGACAGTAGAAAATTATTTTTTGAAAAGTTTACTATAGAAAAGGCAATCCCTGGCGTAATTAAAATTTGCGACAGTTAAAAATTATTTTTTGAATAATTTACTATAGAAAAGGCAATCCCTGGCGCAATTAAAACTTGCGATAGTAAAAAATTATTTTTTGAATAATTTACTATAGAAAAGGCAATCCCTGGCGGATTTGAAATTTGCGACAGTAGAAAATTATTTTTTGAATAATTTACTATAGAAAAGGCAATCCCTGGCGTAATTAAAATTTGCGACAGTAAAAAATTATTTTTTGAATAATTTACTGTAGAAAAGGCAATCCCTGGCGTAATTAAAATTTGCGACAGTTGAAAATTATTTTTTGCAAAATTTACTATAGAAAAGGCAATCCCTGGCGGATTTGAAATTTGCGACAGTTGAAAATTATTTTTTGAAAAGTTTACTATAGAAAAGGCAATCCCTGGCGTAATTAAAATTTGCGACAGTTGAAAATTATTTTTTGCAAAATTTACTATAGAAAAGGCAATCCCTGGCGTAATTAAAATTTGCGAAAGTAGAAAATTATTTTTTGAAAAGTTTACTATAGAAAAGGCAATCCCTGGCGTAATTAAAATTTGCGACAGTTGAAAATTATTTTTTGAATAATTTACTATAGAAAAGGCAATCCCTGGCGCAATTAAAATTTGCGACAGTAAAAAATTATTTTTTGAATAATTTACTATAGAAAAGGCAATCCCTGGCGTAATTAAAATTTGCGACAGTAAAAAATTATTTTTTGAATAATTTACTATAGAAAAGGCAATCCCTGGCTTAATTAAAATTTGCGACAGTTGAAAATTATTTTTTGAATAATTTACTATAGAAAAGGCAATCCCTGGCGTAATTAAAATTTGCGACAGTTGAAAATTATTTTTTGAATAATTTACTATAGAAAAGGCAATCCCTGGCGGATTTAAAATTTGCGACAATTGAAAATTATTTTTTGAATACTTTACTATAGAAAAGGCAATCCCTGGCGTAATTAAAATTTGCGACAGTATAAAATTATTTTTTGAATAATTTACTATAGAAAAGGCAATCCCTGTCGGATTTGAAATTTGCGACAGTTGAAAATTATTTTTTGAATAATTTACTATAGAAAAGGCAATCCCTGGCGGATTTGAAATTTGCGACAGTTGGAAATTATTTTTTGAATAATTTACTATAGAAAAGGCAATCCCTGGCGTATTTAAAATTTGCGACAGTAAAAAATTAATTTTTGAAAATTTACTATATAAAAGGCAATCCCTGGCGTAATAAAAATTTGCGACAGTTGAAAATTATTTTTTGAATAATTTACTATAGAAAAGGCAATCCCTGGCGTAATTAAAATTTGCGACAGTAGAAAATTATTTTTTGAATAATTTACTATAGAAAAGGCAATCCCTGGCGTAATTTAAATTTGCGACAATTGAAAATTATTCTTTGAATAATTTACTATAGAAAAGGCAATCCCTGGCGTAATTAAAATTTCCGACAGTAGAAAATTATTTTTTGAATAATTTACTATAGAAAAGGCAATCCCTGGAGCAATTAAAATTTGCGACAGTTGAAAATTATTTTTTGAATAATTTACTATAGAATAGGCAATCCCTGGCGGATTTGAAATTTGCGACAGTTGAAAATTATTTTTTGAATAATTTACTATAGAAAAGGCAATCCCTGGTGTAATTCAAATTTGCGACAGTATAAAATTATTTTTTGAATAATTTACTATAGAAAAGGCAATCCCTGTCGGATTTGAAATTTGCGACAGTTGAAAATTATTTTTTGAATAATTTACTATAGAAAAGGCAATCCCTGGCGGATTTGAAATTTGCGACAGTTGAAAATTATTTTTTGAATAATTTACTATAGAAAAGGCAATCCCTGGCGTAATTAAAATTTGCGACAGTTGAAAATTATTTTTTGAATAATTTACTATAGAAAAGGCAATCCTTGGCGTAATTAAAATTTGCGACAGTTGAAAATTATTTTTTGAATAATTTACTATAGAAAAGGCAATCCCTGGCGTAATTAAAATTTGCGACAGTTGAGAATTATTTTTTGAATAATTTACTATAGAAAAGGCAATCCCTGGCGCAATTAAAATTTGCGACAGTATAAAATTATTTTTTGAATAATTTACTATAGAAAAGGCAATCCCTGGCGGATTTGAAATTTGCGACAGTTGAAAATTATTTTTTGAATAATTTACTATAGAAAAGGCAATCCCTGGCGTATTTAAAATTTGCGACAGTAAAAAATTATTTTTTGCAAAATTTACTATAGAAAAGGCAATCCCTGGCGTAATTAAAATTTGCGACAGTAAAAAATTATTTTTTGAATAATTTACTGTAGAAAAGGCAATCCCTGGCGTAATTAAAATTTGCGACAGTTGAAAATTATTTTTTGCAAAATTTACTATAGAAAAGGCAATCCCTGGCGTATTTGAAATTTGCGACAGTTGAAAATTATTTTTTGAAAAGTTTACTATAGAAAAGGCAATCCCTGGCGTAATTAAAATTTGCGACAGTTGAAAATTATTTTTTGCAAAATTTACTATAGAAAAGGCAATCCCTGGCGTAATTAAAATTTGCGACAGTAGAAAATTATTTTTTGAAAAGTTTACTATAGAAAAGGCAATCCCTGGCGTAATTAAAATTTGCGACAGTTGAAAATTATTTTTTGAATAATTTACTATAGAAAAGGCAATCCCTGGCGCAATTAAAATTTGCGACAATAAAAAATTATTTTTTGAATAATTTACTATAGAAAAGGCAATCCCTGGCGTAATTAAAATTTGCGACAGAAAAAATTATTTTTTGAATAATTTACTATAGAAAAGGCAATCCCTGGCGTAATTTAATTTGCGACAGTAGAAAATTATTTTTTGAAAAGTTTACTATAGAAAAGGCAATCCCTGGCGTAATTAAAATTTGCGACAGATGAAAATTATTTTTTGAATAATTTACTATAGAAAAGGCAATCCCTGGTGCTATTAAAATTTGCGACAGTATAAAATTATTTTTTGAATAATTTACTATAGAAAAGGCAATCCCTGGCGGATTTGAAATTTGCGACAGTTGAAAATTATTTTTTGAATAATTTACTATAGAAAAGGCAATCCCTGGCGTATTTAAAATTTGCGTCAGTAAAAAATTATTTTTTGCAAAATTTACTATAAAAAAGGCAATCCCTGGCGTAATTAAAATTTGCGACAGTAAAAAATTATTTTTTGAATAATTTACTATAGAAAATGCAATCCCTGACGTAATTGAAATTTGCGGCAGTATAAAATTATTTTTTGAATAATTTACTATAGAAAAGGCAATCCCTGGCGTAATTAAAATTTGCGACAGTAGAAAATTATTTTTTGAATAATTTACTATAGAAAAGGCAATCCCTGGCGTTATTAAAATTTGCGACAGTTGAAAATTATTTTTTGAATAATTTACTATAGAAAAGGCAATCCCTGGCGTAATTAAAATTTGCGACAGTTGAAAATTATTTTTTGAATAATTTACTATAGAAAAGGCAATCCCTGGCGCAATTAAAATTTGCGACAGTATAAAATTATTTTTTGAATAATTTACTATAGAAAAGGCAATCCCTGGCGGATTTGAAATTTGCGACAGTTGAAAATTATTTTTTGAATAATTTACTATAGAAAAGGCAATCCCTGGCGTAATTAAAATTTGCGACAGTTGAAAATTATTTTTTGCAAAATTTACTATAGAAAAGGCAATCGCTGGCGCACTTAAAATTTGCGACAGTAGAAAATTATTTTTTGAAAAGTTTACTATAGAAAAGGCAATCCCTGGCGTAATTAAAATTTGCGACAGTTAAAAATTATTTTTTGAATAATTTACTATAGAAAAGGCAATCCCTGGCGCAATTAAAACTTGCGATAGTAAAAAATTATTTTTTGAATAATTTACTATAGAAAAGTCAATCCCTGGCGGATTTGAAATTTGCGACAGTAGAAAATTATTTTTTGAATAATTTACTATAGAAAAGGCAATCCCTGGCGTAATTAAAATTTGCGACAGTAAAAAATTATTTTTTGAATAATTTACTGTAGAAAAGGCAATCCCTGGCGTAATTAAAATTTGCGACAGTTGAAAATTATTTTTTGCAAAATTTACTATAGAAAAGGCAATCCCTGGCGGATTTGAAATTTGCGACAGTTGAAAATTATTTTTTGAAAAGTTTACTATAGAAAAGGCAATCCCTGGCGTAATTAAAATTTGCGACAGTTGAAAATTATTTTTTGCAAAATTTACTATAGAAAAGGCAATCCCTGGCGTAATTAAAATTTGCGAAAGTAGAAAATTATTTTTTGAAAAGTTTACTATAGAAAAGGCAATCCCTGGCGTAATTAAAATTTGCGACAGTTGAAAATTATTTTTTGAATAATTTACTATAGAAAAGGCAATCCCTGGCGCAATTAAAATTTGCGACAGTTGAAAATTATTTTTTGCAAAATTTACTATAGAAAAGGCAATCCCTGGCGTAATTAAAATTTGCGAAAGTAGAAAATTATTTTTTGAAAAGTTTACTATAGAAAAGGCAATCCCTGGCGTAATTAAAATTTGCGACAGTTGAAAATTATTTTTTGAATAATTTACTATAGAAAAGGCAATCCCTGGCGCAATTAAAATTTGCGACAGTAAAAAATTATTTTTTGAATAATTTACTATAGAAAAGGCAATCCCTGGCGTAATTAAAATTTGCGACAGTAAAAAATTATTCTTTGAATAATTTACTATAGAAAAGGCAATCCCTGTCGTAATTAAAATTTCCGACAGTAGAAAATTATTTTTTGAATAATTTACTATAGAAAAGGCAATCCCTGGAGCAATTAAAATTTGCGACAGTTGAAAATTATTTTTTGAATAATTTACTATAGAAAAGGCAATCCCTGTCGGATTTGAAATTTGCGACAGTTGAAAATTATTTTTTGAATAATTTACTATAGAAAAGGCAATCCCTGGCGGATTTGAAATTTGCGACAGTTGAAAATTATTTTTTGAATAATTTACTATAGAAAAGGCAATCCCTGGCGTAATTAAAATTTGCGACAGTTGAAAATTATTTTTTGAATAATTTACTATAGAAAAGGCAATCCCTGGCGTAATTAAAATTTGCGACAGTTGAAAATTATTTTTTGAATAATTTACTATAGAAAAGGCAATCCCTGGCGTAATTAAAATTTGCGACAGTTGAAAATTATTTTTTGAATAATTTACTATAGAAAAGGCAATCCCTGGCGCAATTAAAATTTGCGACAGTATAAAATTATTTTTTGAATAATTTACTATAGAAAAGGCAATCCCTGGCGGATTTGAAATTTGCGACAGTTGAAAATTATTTTTTGAATAATTTACTATAGAAAAGGCAATCCCTGGCGTATTTAAAATTTGCGACAGTAAAAAATTATTTTTTGCAAAATTTACTATAGAAAAGGCAATCCCTGGCGTAATTAAAATTTGCGACAGTAAAAAATTATTTTTTGAATAATTTACTGTAGAAAAGGCAATCCCTGGCGTAATTAAAATTTGCGACAGTTGAAAATTATTTTTTGCAAAATTTACTATAGAAAAGGCAATCCCTGGCGGATTTGAAATTTGCGACAGTTGAAAATTATTTTTTGAAAAGTTTACTATAGAAAAGGCAATCCCTGGCGTAATTAAAATTTGCGACAGTTGAAAATTATTTTTTGCAAAATTTACTATAGAAAAGGCAATCCCTGGCGTAATTAAAATTTGCGACAGTAGAAAATTATTTTTTGAAAAGTTTACTATAGAAAAGGCAATCCCTGGCGTAATTAAAATTTGCGACAGTTGAAAATTATTTTTTGAATAATTTACTATAGAAAAGGCAATCCCTGGCGCAATTAAAATTTGCGACACTAAAAAATTATTTTTTGAATAATTTACTATAGAAAAGGCAATCCCCGGCGTAATTAAAATTTGCGACAGAAAAAATTATTTTTTGAATAATTTACTATAGAAAAGGCAATCCCTGGCGTAATTAAAATTTGCGACAGTAGAAAATTATTTTTTGAAAAGTTTACTATAGAAAAGGCAATCCCTGGCGTAATTAAAATTTGCGACAGATGAAAATTATTTTTTGAATAATTTACTATAGAAAAGGCAATCCCTGGCGCTATTAAAATTTGCGACAGTATAAAATTATTTTTTGAATAATTTACTATAGAAAAGGCAATCCCTGGCGGATTTGAAATTTGCGACAGTTGAAAATTATTTTTTGAATAATTTACTATAGAAAAGGCAATCCCTGGCGTATTTAAAATTTGCGTCAGTAAAAAATTATTTTTTGCAAAATTTACTATAAAAAAGGCAATCCCTGGCGTAATTAAAATTTGCGACAGTAAAAAATTATTTTTTGAATAATTTACTATAGAAAATGCAATCCCTGACGTAATTGAAATTTGCGGCAGTATAAAATTATTTTTTGAATAATTTACTATAGAAAAGGCAATCCCTGGCGTAATTAGAATTTGCGACAGTAAAAAAATATTTTTTGAATAATTTACTATAGAAAAGGCAATCCCTGGCGTAATTAAAATTTGCGACAGTAAAAAATTATTTTTTGAATAATATATTATAGAAAAGGCAATCCCTGGCGCAATTAAAATTTGCGACAGTAAAAAATTAATTTGTGAATAATTTACTATAGAAAAGGCAATCCCTGGCGCAATTAAAATTTGCGACAGTATAAAATTATTTTTTGAATAATTTACTATAGAAAAGGCAATCCCTGGCGTAATTAAAATTTGCGACAGTTGAAAATTATTTTTTGCAAAATTTACTATAGAAAAGGCAATCCCTGGCGTAATTAAAATTTGCGACAGTAGAAAATTATTTTTTGAATAATATACTATAGAAAAGGCAATCCCTGGCGCACTTAAAATTTGCGACAGTAAAAAATAATTTTTTGAAAAATTTACTGTAGAAAAGGCAATCCCTGGCGCAATTAAAATTTGCGACAGTAGAAAATTATTTTTTGAATAATTTACTATAGAAAAGGCAATCCCTGCCGGATTTGAAATTTGCGACAGTAAAAAATTATTTTTTGAATAATTTACTATAGAAAAGGCAATCCCTGGCGCAATGAAAATTTGCGACAGTTGAAAATTATTTTTTGCAAAATTTACTATAGAAAAGGCAATCCCTGGCGGATTTGAAATTTGCGACAGTTGAAAATTATTTTTTGCAAAATTTACTATAGAAAAGGCAATCCCTGGCGTAATTAAAATTTGCGACAGTAGAAAATTATTTTTTGAATAATATACTATAGAAAAGGCAATCCCTGGCGCACCTAAAATTTGCGACAGTAAAAAATTATTTTTTGAAAAATTTACTGTAGAAAAGGCAATCCCTGGCGCAATTAAAATTTGCGACAGTAGAAAATTATTTTTTGAATAATTTACTATAGAAAAGGCAATCCCTGCCGGATTTGAAATTTGCGACAGTAAAAAATTATTTTGTGAATAATTTACTATAGAAAAGGCAATCCCTGGCGCAATTAAAATTTGCGACAGTAAAAAATTAATTTGTGAATAATTTACTATAGAAAAGGCAATCCCTGGCGCAATTAAAATTTGCGACAGTATAAAATTATTTTTTGAATAATTTATTATAGAAAAGGCAATCCCTGGCGTAATTAAAATTTGCGACAGTTGAAAATTATTTTTTGAATAATTTACTATAGAAAAGGTTATCCCTGGCGTAATTAAAATTTGCGACAGTAAAAAATTATTTTTTGAATAATTTACTATAGAAAAGTCAATCCCTGGTGTAATTAAAATTTGCGACAGTAAAAAATTATTTTTTGAATAATTTACTATAGAAAAGGCAATCCTTGGCGTAATTAAAATTTGCGACAGTAAAAAATTATTTTTTGAATAATTTACTATAGAAAAGGCAATCCCTGGCGGATTTGAAATTTGCGACAGTTGAAAAATATTTTTTGAATAATTTACTATAGAAAAGGTAATCCCTGGCGTAATTAAAATTTGCGACAGTAAAAAATTATTTTTTGAATAATTTACTATAGAAAAGGCAATCCCTGGCGCAATTAAAATTTGCGACAGTAAAAAATTAATTTGTGAATAATTTACTATAGAAAAGGCAATCCCTGGCGCAATTAAAATTTGCGACAGTATAAAATTATTTTTTGAATAATTTACTATAGAAAAGGCAATCCCTGGCGTAATTAAAATTTGCGACAGTTGAAAATTATTTTTTGCAAAATTTACTATAGAAAAGGCAATCCCTGGCGTAATTAAAATTTGCGACAGTACAAAATTATTTTTTGAATAATATACTATAGAAAAGGCAATCCCTGGCGCACTTAAAATTTGCGACAGTAAAAAATTATTTTTTGAAAAATTTACTGTAGAAAAGGCAATCCCTGGCGCAATTAAAATTTGCGACAGTAGAAAATTATTTTTTGAATAATTTACTATAGAAAAGGCAATCCCTGCCGGATTTGAAATTTGCGACAGTTGAAAAATATTTTTTGAATAATTTACTATAGAAAAGGTAATCCCTGGCGTAATTAAAATTTGCGACAGTAAAAAATTATTTTTTGAATAATTTACTATAGAAAAGGCAATCCCTGGCGCAATTAAAATTTGCGACAGTAAAAAATTAATTTGTGAATAATTTACTATAGAAAAGGCAATCCCTGGCGCAATTAAAATTTGCGACAGTATAAAATTATTTTTTGAATAATTTACTATAGAAAAGGCAATCCCTGGCGTAATTAAAATTTTCGACAGTTGAAAATTATTTTTTGCAGAATTTACTATAGAAAAGGCAATCCCTGGCGTAATTAAAATTTGCGACAGTAGAAAATTATTTTTTGAATAATATACTATAGAAAAGGCAATCCCTGGCGCACTTAAAATTTGCGACAGTAAAAAATTATTTTTTGAAAAATTTACTGTATAAAAGGCAATCCCTGGCGCAATTAAAATTTGCGACAGTAGAAAATTATTTTTTGAATAATTTACTATAGAAAAGGCAATCCCTGCCGGATTTGAAATTTGCGACAGTAAAAAATTATTTTTTGAATAATTTACTATAGAAAAGGCAATCCCTGGCGCAATTGAAATTTGCGACAGTTGAAAATTATTTTTTGCAAAATTTACTATAGAAAAGGCAATCCCTGGCGGATGTGAAATTTGCGACAGTTGAAAATTATTTTTTGCAAAATATACTATAGAAAAGGCAATCCCTGGCGTAATTAAAATTTGCGACAGTAGAAAATTATTTTTTGAATAATATACTATAGAAAAGGCAATCCCTGGCGCACTTAAAATTTGCGACAGTAAAAAATTATTTTTTGAAAAATTTACTGTAGAAAAGGCAATCCCTGGCGCAATTAAAATTTGCGACAGTAGAAAATTATTTTTTGAATAATTTACTATAGAAAAGGCAATCCCTGCCGGATTTGAAATTTGCGACAGTAAAAAATTATTTTTTGAATAATTTACTATAGAAAAGGCAATCCCTGGCGCAATTAAAATTTGCGACAGTAAAAAATTAATTTGTGAATAATTTACTATAGAAAAGGCAATCCCTGGCGCAATTAAAATTTGCGACAGTATAAAATTATTTTTTGAATAATTTACTATAGAAAAGGCAATCCCTGGCGTAATTAAAATTTGCGACAGTTGAAAATTATTTTTTGAATAATTTACTATAGAAAAGGTAATCCCTGGCGTAATTAAAATTTGCGACAGTAAAAAATTATTTTTTGAATAATTTACTATAGAAAAGTCAATCCCTGGTGTAATTAAAATTTGCCACAGTAAAAAATTATTTTTTGAATAATTTACTATAGAAAAGGCAATCCTTGGCGTAATTAAAATTTGCGACAGTAAAAAATTATTTTTTGAATAATTTACTATAGAAAAGGCAATCCCTGGCGGATTTGAAATTTGCGACAGTTGAAAAATATTTTTTGAATAATTTACTATAGAAAAGGTAATCCCTGGCGTAATTAAAATTTGCGACAGTAAAAAATTATTTTTTGAATAATTTACTATAGAAAAGGCAATCCCTGGCGCAATTAAAATTTGCGACAGTAAAAAATTAATTTGTGAATAATTTACTATAGAAAAGGCAATCCCTGGCGCAATTAAAATTTGCGACAGTATAAAATTATTTTTTGAATAATTTACTATAGAAAAGGCAATCCCTGGCGTAATTAAAATTTGCGACAGTTGAAAATTATTTTTTGCAAAATTTACTATAGAAAAGGCAATCCCTGGCGTAATTAAAATTTGCGACAGTAGAAAATTATTTTTTGAATAATATACTATAGAAAAGGCAATCCCTGGCGCACTTAAAATTTGCGACAGTAAAAAATTATTTTTTGAAAAATTTACTGTAGAAAAGGCAATCCCTGGCGCAATTAAAATTTGCGACAGTAGAAAATTATTTTTTGAATAATTTACTATAGAAAAGGCAATCCCTGCCGGATTTGAAATTTGCGACAGTAAAAAATTATTTTTTGAATAATTTACTATAGAAAAGGCAATCCCTGGCGCAATTAAAATTTGCGACAGTTGAAAATTATTTTTTGCAAAATTTACTATAGAAAAGGCAATCCCTGGCGGATTTGAAATTTGCGACAGTTGAAAATTATTTTTTGAATAATTTACTATAGAAAAGGCAATCCCTGGCGGATTTGAAATTTGCGACAGTTGAAAATTATTTTTTGAATAATTTACTATAGAAAAGGCAATCCCTGGCGTAATTAAAATTTGCGACAGTTGAAAATTATTTTTTGAATAATTTACTATAGAAAAGGCAATCCCTGGCGTAATTAAAATTTGCGACAGTTGAAAATTATTTTTTGAATAATTTACTATAGAAAAGGCAATCCCTGGCGCAATTAATATTTGCGACAGTATAAAATTATTTTTTGAATAATTTACTATAGAAAAGGCAATCCCTGGCGGATTTGAAATTTGCGACAGTTGAAAATTATTTTTTGAATAATTTACTATAGAAAAGGCAATCCCTGGCGTAATTAAAATTTGCGACAGTTGAAAATTATTTTTTGCAAAATTTACTATAGAAAAGGCAATCCGTGGCGTAATTAAAATTTGCGACAGTAGAAAATTATTTTTTGAAAATTTTACTATAGAAAAGGCAATCCCTGGCGTAATTAAAATTTGCGACAGTTGAAAATTATTTTTTGAATAATTTACTATAGAAAAGGCAATCCCTGGCGCAATTAAAACTTGCGATAGTAAAAAATTATTTTTTGAATAATTTACTATAGAAAAGGCAATCCCTGGCGGATTTGAAATTTGCGACAGTAGAAAATTATTTTTTGAATAATTTACTATAGAAAAGGCAATCCCTGGCGTAATTAAAATTTGCGACAGTAAAAAATTATTTTTTGAATAATTTACTGTAGAAAAGGCAATCCCTGGCGTAATTAAAATTTGCGACAGTTGAAAATTATTTTTTGCAAAATTTACTATAGAAAAGGCAATCCCTGGCGGATTTGAAATTTGCGACAGTTGAAAATTATTTTTTGAAAAGTTTACTATAGAAAAGGCAATCCCTGAAGTAATTAAAATTTGCGACAGTTGAAAATTATTTTTTGCAAAATTTACTATAGAAAAGGCAATCCCTGGCGTAATTAAAATTTGCGACAGTAGAAAATTATTTTTTGAAAAGTTTACTATAGAAAAGGCAATCCCTGGCGTAATTAAAATTTGCGACAGTTGAAAATTATTTTTTGAATAATTTACTATAGAAAAGGCAATCCCTGGCGCAATTAAAATTTGCGACAGTAAAAAATTATTTTTTGAATAATTTACTATAGAAAAGGCAATCCCTGGCGTAATTAAAATTTGCGACAGTAAAAAATTATTTTTTGAATAATTTACTATAGAAAAGGCAATCCCTGGCTTAATTAAAATTTGCGACAGTTGAAAATTATTTTTTGAATAATTTACTATAGAAAAGGCAATCCCTGGCGTAATTAAAATTTGCGACAGTTGAAAATTATTTTTTGAATAATTTACTATAGAAAAGGCAATCCCTGGCGGATTTAAAATTTGCGACAGTTGAAAATTATTTTTTGAATAATTTACTATAGAAAAGGCAATCCCTGGCGCAATCAAAATTTGCGACAGTATACAATTATTTTTTGAATAATTTACTATAGAAAAGGCAATCCCTGGCGTAATTAAAATTTGCGACAGTTGAAAATTATTTTTTGCAAAATTTACTATAGAAAAGGCAATCCCTGGCGTAATTAAAATTTGCGACAGTAGAAAATTATTTTTTGAATAATATACTATAGAAAAGGCAATCCCTGGCGCACTTAAAATTTGCGACAGTAAAAAATTATTTTTTGAAAAATTTACTGTAGAAAAGGCAATCCCTGGCGCAATTAAAATTTGCGACAGTAGAAAATTATTTTTTGAATAATTTACTATAGAAAAGGCAATCCCTGCCGGATTTGAAATTTGCGACAGTAAAAAATTATTTTTTGAATAATTTACTATAGAAAAGGCAATCCCTGGCGCAATTAAAATTTGCGACAGTTGAAAATTATTTTTTGCAAAATTTACTATAGAAAAGGCAATCCCTGGCGGATTTGAAATTTGCGACAGTATAAAATTATTTTTTGAAAAGTTTACTATAGAAAAGGCAATCCCTGGCGTAATTAAAATTTGCGACAGTTGAAAATTATTTTTTGCAAAATTTACTATAGAAAAGGCAATCCCTGGCGTAATTAAAATTTGCGACAGTAGAAAATTATTTTTTGAAAAGTTTACTATAGAAAAGGCAATCCCTGGCGCAATTAAAATTTGCGACAGTAAAAAATTATTTTTTGAATAATTTACTATAGAAAAGGCAATCCCTGGCGCAATTAAAATATGCGACAGTATAAAATTATTTTTTGAATAATTTACTATAGAAAAGGCAATCCCTGGCGGATTTGAAATTTGCGACAGTTGAAAATTACTTTTTGAATAATTTACTATAGAAAAGGCAATCCCTGGCGGATTTGAAATTTGCGACAGTTGAAAATTATTTTTTTGAATAATTTACTATAGAAAAGGCAATCCCTGGCGTAATTAAAATTTGCGACAGTATAAAATTATTTTTTGAATAATTTACTATAGAAAAGGCAATCCCTGGCGTAATTAAAATTTGCGACAGTAGAAAATTATTTTTTGAATAATTTACTATAGAAAAGGCAATCCTGGCGTAATTAAAATTTGCGACAGTAGAAAATTATTTTTTGAATAATTTACTATAGAAAAGGCAATCCCTGGCGTAATTAAAATTTGCGACAGTTGAAAATTATTTTTTGAATAATTTACTATAGAAAAGGCAATCCCTGGCGTAATTAAAATTTGCGACAGTTGAAAATTATTTTTTGAATAATTTACTATAGAAAAGGCAATCCCTGGCGCAATTAAAATTTGCGACAGTATAAAATTATTTTTTGAATAATTTACTATAGAAAAGGCAATCCCTGGCGGATTTGAAATTTGCGACAGTTGAAAATTATTTTTTGAATAATTTACTATAGAAAAGGCAATCCCTGGCGTAATTAAAATTTGCGACAGTTGAAAATTATATTTTGCAAAATTTACTCTAGAAAAGGCAATCGCTGGCGCACTTAAAATTTGCGACAGTAGAAAATTATTTTTTGAAAAGTTTACTATAGAAAAGGCAATCCCTGGCGTAATTAAAATTTGCGACAGTTAAAAATTATTTTTTGAATAATTTACTATAGAAAAGGCAATCCCTGGCGCAATTAAAACTTGCGATAGTAAAAAATTATTTTTTGAATAATTTACTATAGAAAAGGCAATCCCTGGCGGATTTGAAATTTGCGACAGTAGAAAATTATTTTTTGAATAATTTACTATAGAAAAGGCAATCCCTGGCGTAATTAAAATTTGCGACAGTAAAAAATTATTTTTTGAATAATTTACTGTAGAAAAGGCAATCCCTGGCGTAATTAAAATTTGCGACAGTTGAAAATTATTTTTTGCAAAATTTACTATAGAAAAGGCAATCCCTGGCGGATTTGAAATTTGCGACAGTTGAAAATTATTTTTTGAAAAGTTTACTATAGAAAAGGCAATCCCTGGCGTAATTAAAATTTGCGACAGTTGAAAATTATTTTTTGCAAAATTTACTATAGAAAAGGCAATCCCTGGCGTAATTAAAATTTGCGAAAGTAGAAAATTATTTTTTGAAAAGTTTACTATAGAAAAGGCAATCCCTGGCGTAATTAAAATTTGCGACAGTTGAAAATTATTTTTTGAATAATTTACTATAGAAAAGGCAATCCCTGGCGCAATTAAAATTTGCGACAGTAAAAAATTATTTTTTGAATAATTTACTATAGAAAAGGCAATCCCTGGCGTAATTAAAATTTGCGACAGAAAAAAAATTATTTTTTGAATAATTTACTATAGAAAAAGGCAATCCCTGGCTTAATTAAAATTTGCGACAGTTGAAAATTATTTTTTGAATAATTTACTATAGAAAAGGCAATCCCTGGCGTAATTAAAATTTGCGACAGTTGAAAATTATTTTTTGAATAATTTACTATAGAAAAGGCAATCCCTGGCGGATTTAAAATTTGCGACAGTTGAAAATTATTTTTTGAATACTTTACTATAGAAAAGGCAATCCCTGGCGTAATTAAAATTTGCGACAGTATAAAATTATTTTTTGAATAATTTACTATAGAAAAGGCAATCCCTGTCGGATTTGAAATTTGCGACAGTTGAAAATTATTTTTTGAATAATTTACTATAGAAAAGGCAATCCCTGGGCGGATTTGAAATTTGCGACAGTTGGAAATTATTTTTTGAATAATTTACTATAGAAAAGGCAATCCCTGGCGTATTTAAAATTTGCGACAGTAAAAAATTAATTTTTGAAAATTTACTATATAAAAGGCAATCCCCTGGCGTAATAAAAATTTGCGACAGTTGAAAATTATTTTTTGAATAATTTACTATAGAAAAGGCAATCCCTGGCGTAATTAAAATTTGCGACAGTAGAAAATTATTTTTTGAATAATTTACTATAGAAAAGGCAATCCCTGGCGTAATTTAAATTTGCGACAATTGAAAATTATTCTTTGAATAATTTACTATAGAAAAGGCAATCCCTGGCGTATTTAAAATTTCCGACAGTAGAAAATTATTTTTTGAATAATTTACTATAGAAAAGGCAATCCCTGGAGCAATTAAAATTTGCGACAGTTGAAAATTATTTTTTGAATAATTTACTATAGAATAGGCAATCCCTGGCGGATTTGAAATTTGCGACAGTTGAAAATTATTTTTTGAATAATTTACTATAGAAAAGGCAATCCCTGGTGTAATTCAAATTTGCGACAGTATAAAATTATTTTTTGAATAATTTACTATAGAAAAGGCAATCCCTGTCGGATTTGAAATTTGCGACAGTTGAAAATTATTTTTTGAATAATTTACTATAGAAAAGGCAATCCCTGGCGGATTTGAAATTTGCGACAGTTGAAAATTATTTTTTGAATAATTTACTATAGAAAAGGCAATCCCTGGCGTAATTAAAATTTGCGACAGTTGAAAATTATTTTTTGAATAATTTACTATAGAAAAGGCAATCCCTGGCGTAATTAAAATTTGCGACAGTTGAAAATTATTTTTTGAATAATTTACTATAGAAAAGGCAATCCCTGGCGTAATTAAAATTTGCGACAGTTGAGAATTATTTTTTGAATAATTTACTATAGAAAAGGCAATCCCTGGCGCAATTAAAATTTGCGACAGTATAAAATTATTTTTTGAATAATTTACTATAGAAAAGGCAATCCCTGGCGGATTTGAAATTTGCGACAGTTGAAAATTATTTTTTGAATAATTTACTATAGAAAAGGCAATCCCTGGCGTATTTAAAATTTGCGACAGTAAAAAATTATTTTTTGCAAAATTTACTATAGAAAAGGCAATCCCTGGCGTAATTAAAATTTGCGACAGTAAAAAATTATTTTTTGAATAATTTACTGTAGAAAAGGCAATCCCTGGCGTAATAAAATTTGCGACAGTTGAAAATTATTTTTTGCAAAATTTACTATAGAAAAGGCAATCCCTGGCGTATTTGAAATTTGCGACAGTTGAAAATTATTTTTTGAAAAGTTTACTATAGAAAAGGCAATCCCTGGCGTAATTAAAATTTGCGACAGTTGAAAATTATTTTTTGCAAAATTTACTATAGAAAAGGCAATCCCTGGCGTAATTAAAATTTGCGACAGTAGAAAATTATTTTTTGAAAAAGTTTACTATAGAAAAGGCAATCCCTGGCGTAATTAAAATTTGCGACAGTTGAAAATTATTTTGAATAATTTACTATAGAAAAGGGCAATCCCTGGCGCAATTAAAATTTGCGACAATAAAAAATTATTTTTTGAATAATTTACTATAGAAAAGGCAATCCCTGGCGTAATTAAAATTTGCGACAGAAAAAATTATTTTTTGAATAATTTACTATAGAAAAGGCAATCCCTGGCGTAATTTAATTTGCGACAGTAGAAAATTATTTTTTGAAAAGTTTACTATAGAAAAGGCAATCCCTGGCGTAATTAAAATTTGCGACAGATGAAAATTATTTTTTGAATAATTTACTATAGAAAAGGCAATCCCTGGTGCTATTAAAATTTGCGACAGTATAAAATTATTTTTTGAATAATTTACTATAGAAAAGGCAATCCCTGGCGGATTTGAAATTTGCGACAGTTGAAAATTATTTTTTGAATAATTTACTATAGAAAAGGCAATCCCTGGCGTATTTAAAATTTGCGTCAGTAAAAAATTATTTTTTGCAAAATTTACTATAAAAAAGGCAATCCCTGGCGTAATTAAAATTTGCGACAGTAAAAAATTATTTTTTGAATAATTTACTATAGAAAATGCAATCCCTGACGTAATTGAAATTTGCGGCAGTATAAAATTATTTTTTGAATAATTTACTATAGAAAAGGCAATCCCTGGCGTAATTAAAATTTGCGACAGTAGAAAATTATTTTTTGAATAATTTACTATAGAAAAGGCAATCCCTGGCGTTATTAAAATTTGCGACAGTTGAAAATTATTTTTTGAATAATTTACTATAGAAAAGGCAATCCCTGGCGTAATTAAAATTTGCGACAGTTGAAAATTATTTTTTGCAAAATTTACTATAGAAAAGGCAATCCCTGGCTTAATTAAAATTTGCGACAGTTGAAAATTATTTTTTGAATAATTTACTATAGAAAAGGCAATCCCTGGAGCAATTAAAATTTGCGACAGTTGAAAATTATTTTTTGAATAATTTACTATAGAATAGGCAATCCCTGGCGGATTTGAAATTTGCGACAGTTGAAAATTATTTTTTGAATAATTTACTATAGAAAAGGCAATCCCTGGTGTAATTCAAATTTGCGACAGTATAAAATTATTTTTTGAATAATTTACTATAGAAAAGGCAATCCCTGTCGGATTTGAAATTTGCGACAGTTGAAAATTATTTTTTGAATAATTTACTATAGAAAAGGCAATCCCTGGCGGATTTGAAATTTGCGACAGTTGAAAATTATTTTTTGAATAATTTACTATAGAAAAGGCAATCCCTGGCGTAATTAAAATTTGCGACAGTTGAAAATTATTTTTTGAATAATTTACTATAGAAAAGGCAATCCCTGGCGTAATTAAAATTTGCGACAGTTGAAAATTATTTTTTGAATAATTTACTATAGAAAAGGCAATCCCTGGCGTAATTAAAATTTGCGACAGTTGAAAATTATTTTTTGAATAATTTACTATAGAAAAGGCAATCCCTGGCGCAATTAAAAGTTGCGACAGTATAAAATTATTTTTTGAATAATTTACTATAGAAAAGGCAATCCCTGGCGGATTTGAAATTTGCGACAGTTGAAAATTATTTTTTGAATAATTTACTATAGAAAAGGCAATCCCTGGCGTATTTAAAATTTGCGACAGTAAAAAATTATTTTTTGCAAAATTTACTATAGAAAAGGCAATCCCTGGCGTAATTAAAATTTGCGACAGTAAAAAATTATTTTTTGAATAATTTACTGTAGAAAAGGCAATCCCTGGCGTAATTAAAATTTGCGACAGTTGAAAATTATTTTTTGCAAAATTTACTATAGAAAAGGCAATCCCTGGCGGATTTGAAATTTGCGACAGTTGAAAATTATTTTTTGAAAAGTTTACTATAGAAAAGGCAATCCCTGGCGTAATTAAAATTTGCGACAGTTGAAAATTATTTTTGCAAAATTTACTATAGAAAAGGCAATCCCTGGCGTAATTAAAATTTGCGACAGTAGAAAATTATTTTTTGAAAAGTTTACTATAGAAAAGGCAATCCCTGGCGTAATTAAAATTTGCGACAGTTGAAAATTATTTTTTGAATAATTTACTATAGAAAAGGCAATCCCTGGCGCAATTAAAATTTGCGACACTAAAAAATTATTTTTTGAATAATTTACTATAGAAAAGGCAATCCCCGGCGTAATTAAAATTTGCGACAGAAAAAATTATTTTTTGAATAATTTACTATAGAAAAGGCAATCCCTGGCGTAATTAAAATTTGCGACAGTAGAAAATTATTTTTTGAAAAGTTTACTATAGAAAAGGCAATCCCTGGCGTAATTAAAATTTGCGACAGATGAAAATTATTTTTTGAATAATTTACTATAGAAAAGGCAATCCCTGGCGCTATTAAAATTTGCGACAGTATAAAATTATTTTTTGAATAATTTACTATAGAAAAGGCAATCCCTGGCGGATTTGAAATTTGCGACAGTTGAAAATTATTTTTTGAATAATTTACTATAGAAAAGGCAATCCCTGGCGTATTTAAAATTTGCGTCAGTAAAAAATTATTTTTTGCAAAATTTACTATAAAAAAGGCAATCCCTGGCGTAATTAAAATTTGCGACAGTAAAAAATTATTTTTTGAATAATTTACTATAGAAAATGCAATCCCTGACGTAATTGAAATTTGCGGCAGTATAAAATTATTTTTTGAATAATTTACTATAGAAAAGGCAATCCCTGGCGTAATTAGAATTTGCGACAGTAAAAAAATATTTTTTGAATAATTTACTATAGAAAAGGCAATCCCTGGCGCAATTAAAATTTGCGACAGTATAAAATTATTTTTTGAATAATTTACTATAGAAAAGTCAATCCCTGGCGCAATTAAAATTTGCGACAGTAAAAAATTATTTTTTGAATAATTTACTATAGAAAAGGCAATCCCTGGCGTAATTAAAATTTGCGACAGTAAAAAATTATTTTTTGAATAATTTACTATAGAAAAGGCAATCCCTGGTGTAATTAAAATTTGCGACAGTAAAAAATTATTTTTTGAATAATTTACTATAGAAAAGGCAATCCTTGGCGTAATTAAAATTTGCGACAGTAAAAAATTATTTTTTGAATAATTTACTATAGAAAAGGCAATCCCTGGCGGATTTGAAATTTGCGACAGTTGAAAAATATTTTTTGAATAATTTACTATAGAAAAGGTAATCCCTGGCGTAATTAAAATTTGCGACAGTAAAAAATTATTTTTTGAATAATTTATTATAGAAAAGGCAATGCCTGGCGCAATTAAAATTTGCGACAGTAAAAAATTAATTTGTGAATAATTTACTATAGAAAAGGCAATCCCTGGCGCAATTAAAATTTGCGACAGTATAAAATTATTTTTTGAATAATTTACTATAGAAAAGGCAATCCCTGGCGTAATTAAAATTTGCGACAGTTGAAAATTATTTTTTGCAAAATTTACTATAGAAAAGGCAATCCCTGGCGTAATTAAAATTTGCGACAGTAGAAAATTATTTTTTGAATAATATACTATAGAAAAGGCAATCCCTGGCGCACTTAAAATTTGCGACAGTAAAAAATAATTTTTTGAAAAATTTACTGTAGAAAAGGCAATCCCTGGCGCAATTAAAATTTGCGACAGTAGAAAATTATTTTTTGAATAATTTACTATAGAAAAGGCAATCCCTGCCGGATTTGAAATTTGCGACAGTAAAAAATTATTTTTTGAATAATTTACTATAGAAAAGGCAATCCCTGGCGCAATTAAAATTTGCGACAGTTGAAAATTATTTTTTGCAAAATTTACTATAGAAAAGGCAATCCCTGGCGGATTTGAAATTTGCGACAGTTGAAAATTATTTTTTGCAAAATTTACTATAGAAAAGGCAATCCCTGGCGTAATTAAAATTTGCGACAGTAGAAAATTATTTTTTGAATAATATACTATAGAAAAGGCAATCCCTGGCGCACCTAAAATTTGCGACAGTAAAAAATTATTTTTTGAAAAATTTACTGTAGAAAAGGCAATCCCTGGCGCAATTAAAATTTGCGACAGTAGAAAATTATTTTTTGAATAATTTACTATAGAAAAGGCAATCCCTGCCGGATTTGAAATTTGCGACAGTAAAAAATTATTTTGTGAATAATTTACTATAGAAAAGGCAATCCCTGGCGCAATTAAAATTTGCGACAGTAAAAAATTAATTTGTGAATAATTTACTATAGAAAAGGCAATCCCTGGCGCAATTAAAATTTGCGACAGTATAAAATTATTTTTTGAATAATTTATTATAGAAAAGGCAATCCCTGGCGTAATTAAAATTTGCGACAGTTGAAAATTATTTTTTGAATAATTTACTATAGAAAAGGTAATCCCTGGCGTAATTAAAATTTGCGACAGTAAAAAATTATTTTTTGAATAATTTACTATAGAAAAGTCAATCCCTGGTGTAATTAAAATTTGCGACAGTAAAAAATTATTTTTTGAATAATTTACTATAGAAAAGGCAATCCTTGGCGTAATTAAAATTTGCGACAGTAAAAAATTATTTTTTGAATAATTTACTATAGAAAAGGCAATCCCTGGCGGATTTGAAATTTGCGACAGTTGAAAAATATTTTTTGAATAATTTACTATAGAAAAGGTAATCCCTGGCGTAATTAAAATTTGCGACAGTAAAAAATTATTTTTTGAATAATTTACTATAGAAAAGGCAATCCCTGGCGCAATTAAAATTTGCGACAGTAAAAAATTAATTTGTGAATAATTTACTATAGAAAAGGCAATCCCTGGCGCAATTAAAATTTGCGACAGTATAAAATTATTTTTTGAATAATTTACTATAGAAAAGGCAATCCCTGGCGTAATTAAAATTTGCGACAGTTGAAAATTATTTTTTGCAAAATTTACTATAGAAAAGGCAATCCCTGGCGTAATTAAAATTTGCGACAGTACAAAATTATTTTTTGAATAATATACTATAGAAAAGGCAATCCCTGGCGCACTTAAAATTTGCGACAGTAAAAAATTATTTTTTGAAAAATTTACTGTAGAAAAGGCAATCCCTGGCGCAATTAAAATTTGCGACAGTAGAAAATTATTTTTTGAATAATTTACTATAGAAAAGGCAATCCCTGCCGGATTTGAAATTTGCGACAGTTGAAAAATATTTTTTGAATAATTTACTATAGAAAAGGTAATCCATGGCGTAATTAAAATTTGCGACAGTAAAAAATTATTTTTTGAATAATTTACTATAGAAAAGGCAATCCCTGGCGCAATTAAAATTTGCGACAGTAAAAAATTAATTTGTGAATAATTTACTATAGAAAAGGCAATCCCTGGCGCAATTAAAATTTGCGACAGTATAAAATTATTTTTTGAATAATTTACTATAGAAAAGGCAATCCCTGGCGTAATTAAAATTTTCGACAGTTGAAAATTATTTTTTGCAAAATTTACTATAGAAAAGGCAATCCCTGGCGTAATTAAAATTTGCGACAGTAGAAAATTATTTTTTGAATAATATACTATAGAAAAGGCAATCCCTGGCGCACTTAAAATTTGCGACAGTATAAAATTATTTTTTGAAAAATTTACTGTATAAAAGGCAATCCCTGGCGCAATTAAAATTTGCGACAGTAGAAAATTATTTTTTGAATAATTTACTATAGAAAAGGCAATCCCTGCCGGATTTGAAATTTGCGACAGTAAAAAATTATTTTTTGAATAATTTACTATAGAAAAGGCAATCCCTGGCGCAATTAAAATTTGCGACAGTTGAAAATTATTTTTTGCAAAATTTACTATAGAAAAGGCAATCCCTGGCGGATTTGAAATTTGCGACAGTTGAAAATTATTTTTTGCAAAATTTACTATAGAAAAGGCAATCCCTGGCGTAATTAAAATTTGCGACAGTAGAAAATTATTTTTTGAATAATATACTATAGAAAAGGCAATCCCTGGCGCACTTAAAATTTGCGACAGTAAAAAATTATTTTTTGAAAAATTTTACTGTAGAAAAGGCAATCCCTGGCGCAATTAAAATTTGCGACAGTAGAAAATTATTTTTTGAATAATTTACTATAGAAAAGGCAATCCCTGCCGGATTTGAAATTTGCGACAGTAAAAAATTATTTTTTGAATAATTTACTATAGAAAAGGCAATCCCTGGCGCAATTAAAATTTGCGACAGTAAAAAATTAATTTGTGAATAATTTACTATAGAAAAGGCAATCCCTGGCGCAATTAAAATTTGCGACAGTATAAAATTATTTTTTGAATAATTTACTATAGAAAAGGCAATCCCTGGCGTAATTAAAATTTGCGACAGTTGAAAATTATTTTTTGAATAATTTACTATAGAAAAGGTAATCCCTGGCGTAATTAAAATTTGCGACAGTAAAAAAATTATTTTTTGAATAATTTACTACAGAAAAGTCAATCCCTGGTGTAATTAAAATTTGCCACAGTAAAAAATTATTTTTTGAATAATTTACTATAGAAAAGGCAATCCTTGGCGTAATTAAAATTTGCGACAGTAAAAAATTATTTTTTGAATAATTTACTATAGAAAAGGCAATCCCTGGCGGATTTGAAATTTGCGACAGTTGAAAAATATTTTTTGAATAATTTACTATAGAAAAGGTAATCCCTGGCGTAATTAAAATTTGCGACAGTAAAAAATTATTTTTTGAATAATTTACTATAGAAAAGGCAATCCCTGGCGCAATTAAAATTTGCGACAGTAAAAAATTAATTTGTGAATAATTTACTATAGAAAAGGCAATCCCTGGCGCAATTAAAATTTGCGACAGTATAAAATTATTTTTTGAATAATTTACTATAGAAAAGGCAATCCCTGGCGTAATTAAAATTTGCGACAGTTGAAAATTATTTTTTGCAAAATTTACTATAGAAAAGGCAATCCCTGGCGTAATTAAAATTTGCGACAGTAGAAAATTATTTTTTGAATAATATACTATAGAAAAGGCAATCCCTGGCGCACTTAAAATTTGCGACAGTAAAAAATTATTTTTTGAAAAATTTACTGTAGAAAAGGCAATCCCTGGCGCAATTAAAATTTGCGACAGTAGAAAATTATTTTTTGAATAATTTACTATAGAAAAGGCAATCCCTGCCGGATTTGAAATTTGCGACAGTAAAAAATTATTTTTTGAATAATTTACTATAGAAAAGGCAATCCCTGGCGCAATTAAAATTTGCGACAGTTGAAAATTATTTTTTGCAAAATTTACTATAGAAAAGGCAATCCCTGGCGGATTTGAAATTTGCGACAGTTGAAAATTATTTTTTGAATAATTTACTATAGAAAAGGCAATCCCTGGCGGATTTGAAATTTGCGACAGTTGAAAATTATTTTTTGAATAATTTACTATAGAAAAGGCAATCCCTGGCGTAATTAAAATTTGCGATAGTTGAAAATTATTTTTTGAATAATTTACTATAGAAAAGGCAATCCCTGGCGTAATTAAAATTTGCGACAGTTGAAAATTATTTTTTGAATAATTTACTATAGAAAAGGCAATCCCTGGCGCAATTAATATTTGCGACAGTATAAAATTATTTTTTGAATAATTTACTATAGAAAAGGCAATCCCTGGCGGATTTGAAATTTGCGACAGTTGAAAATTATTTTTTGAATAATTTACTATAGAAAAGGCAATCCCTGGCGTAATTAAAATTTGCGACAGTTGAAAATTATTTTTTGCAAAATTTACTATAGAAAAGGCAATCCCTGGCGTAATTAAAATTTGCGACAGTAGAAAATTATTTTTTGAAAATTTTACAATAGAAAAGGCAATCCCTGGCGTAATTAAAATTTGCGACAGTTGAAAATTATTTTTTGAATAATTTACTATAGAAAAGGCAATCCCTGGCGCAATTAAAACTTGCGATAGTAAAAAATTATTTTTTGAATAATTTACTATAGAAAAGGCAATCCCTGGCGGATTTGAAATTTGCGACAGTAGAAAATTATTTTTTGAATAATTTACTATAGAAAAGGCAATCCCTGGCGTAATTAAAATTTGCGACAGTAAAAAATTATTTTTTGAATAATTTACTGTAGAAAAGGCAATCCCTGGCGTAATTAAAATTTGCGACAGTTGAAAATTATTTTTTGCAAAATTTACTATAGAAAAGGCAATCCCTGGCGGATTTGAAATTTGCGACAGTTGAAAATTATTTTTTGAAAAGTTTACTATAGAAAAGGCAATCCCTGGCGTAATTAAAATTTGCGACAGTTGAAAATTATTTTTTGCAAAATTTACTATAGAAAAGGCAATCCCTGGCGTAATTAAAATTTGCGACAGTAGAAAATTATTTTTTGAAAAGTTTACTATAGAAAAGGCAATCCCTGGCGTAATTAAAATTTGCGACAGTTGAAAATTATTTTTTGAATAATTTACTATAGAAAAGGCAATCCCTGGCGCAATTAAAATTTGCGACAGTAAAAAATTATTTTTTGAATAATTTACTATAGAAAAGGCAATCCCTGGCGTAATTAAAATTTGCGACAGTAGAAAATTATTTTTTGAATAATTTACTATAGAAAAGGCAATCCCTGGAGCAATTAAAATTTGCGACAGTTGAAAATAATTTTTTGAATAATTTACTATAGAAAAGGCAATCCCTGGCGGATTTGAAATTTGCGACAGTTGAAAATTATTTTTTGAATAATTTACTATAGAAAAGGCAATCCCTGTCGGATTTGAAATTTGCGACAGTTGAAAATTATTTTTTGAATAATTTACTATAGAAAAGGCAATCCCTGGCGGATTTGAAATTTGCGACAGTTGAAAATTATTTTTTGAATAATTTACTATAGAAAAGGCAATCCCTGGCGTATTTAAAATTTGCGACAGTAAAAAATTAATTTTTGAAAATTTACTATATAAAAGGCAATCCCTGGCGTAATAAAAATTTGCGACAGTTGAAAATTATTTTTTGAATAATTTACTATAGAAAAGGCAATCCCTGGCGTAATTAAAATTTGCGACAGTAGAAAATTATTTTTTGAATAATTTACTATAGAAAAGGCAATCCCTGGCGTAATTTAAATTTGCGACAGTTGAAAATTATTTTTTGAATAATTTACTATAGAAAAGGCAATCCCTGGCGTAATTAAAATTTGCGACAGTAGAAAATTATTTTTTGAATAATTTACTATAGAAAAGGCAATCCCTGGAGCAATTAAAATTTGCGACAGTTGAAAATTATTTTTTGAATAATTTACTATAGAAAAGGCAATCCCGGGCTTAATTCAAATTTGCGACAGTTGAAAATTATTTTTTGAATAATTTACTATAGAAAAGGCAATTCCTGGCGTAATTAAAATTTGCGACAGTATAAAATTATTTTTTGAATAATTTACTATAGAAAAGGCAATCCCTGTCGGATTTGAAATTTGCGACAGTTGAAAATTATTTTTTGAATAATTTACTATAGAAAAGGCAATCCCTGGCGGATTTGAAATTTGCGACAGTTGAAAATTATTTTTTGAATAATTTACTATAGAAAAGGCAATCCCTGGCGTATTTAAAATTTGCGACAGTAAAAAATTAATTTTTGAAAATTTACTATATAAAAGGCAATCCCTGGCGTAATAAAAATTTGCGACAGTTGAAAATTATTTTTTGAATAATTTACTATAAAAAGGCAATCCCTGGCGTAATTAAAATTTGCGACAGTAGAAAATTATTTTTTGAATAATTTACTATAGAAAAGGCAATCCCTGGCGTAATTTAAATTTGCGACAGTTGAAAATTATTTTTTGAATAATTTACTATAGAAAAGGCAATCCCTGGCGTAATTAAAATTTGCGACAGTAGAAAATTATTTTTTGAATAATTTACTATAGAAAAGGCAATCCCTGGAGCAATTAAAATTTGCGACAGTTGAAAATAATTTTTTGAATAATTTACTATAGAAAAGGCAATCCCTGGCGGATTTGAAATTTGCGACAGTTGAAAATTATTTTTTGAATAATTTACTATAGAAAAGGCAATCCCTGGCGTAATTCAAATTTGCGACAGTTGAAAATTATTTTATGAATAATTTACTATAGAAAAGGCAATCCCTGGCGCAATTAAAATTTGCGACAGTATAAAATTATTTTTTGAATAATTTACTATAGAAAAGGCAAACCCTGGCGGATTTGAAATTTGCGACAGTTGAAAATTATTTTTTGAATAATTTACTATAGAAAAGGCAATCCCTGGCGCAATTAAAATTTCCGACAGTATAAAATAATTTTTTGAATAATTTACTATAGAAAAGGCAATCCCTGGCGGATTTGAAATTTGCGACAGTTGAAAATTATTTTTTGAATAATTTACTATAGAAAAGGCAATCCCTGGCGGATTTGAAATTTGTGACAGTTGAAAATTATTTTTTGAATAATTTACTATAGAAAAGGCAATCCCTGGCGTAATTAAAATTTGCGACAGTTGAAAATTATTTTTTGAATAATGTACTATAGAAAAGGCAATCCCTGGCGTAATTAAAATTTGCGACAGTAGAAAATTATTTTTTGAATAACTTACTATAGAAAAGGCAATCCCTGGCGCAATTAAAATTTGCGACAGTTGAAAATTATTTTTTGAATAATTTACTATAGAAAAGGCAATCCCTGGCGCAATTAAAATTTGCGACAGTTGAAAATTATTTTTTGAATAATTTACTATAGAAAAGGCAATCCCTGGCGCAATTAAAATTTGCGACAGTTGAAAATTATTTTTTGAATAATTTACTATAGAAAAGGCAATCCCTGGCGTAATTAAAATTTGCGACAGTTGAAAAATATTTTTTGAATAATTTACTAAATAAAAGGCAATCCCTGGCGCAATTAAAATTTGCGACAGAATAAAATTATTTTTTGAATAATTTCCTATAGAAAAGGCAATCCCTGGCGGATTTGAAATTTGCGACAGTTGAAAATTATTTTTTGAATAATTTACTATAGAAAAGGCAATCCCTGGCGCAATTAAAATTTGCGACAGTATAAAATTATTTTTTGAATAATTTACTATAGAAAAGGCAATCCCTGGCGGATTTGAAATTTGCGACAGTTGAAAATTATTTTTTGAATAATTTACTATAGAAAAGGCAATCCCTGGCGGATTTGAAATTTGCGACAGTTGAAAATTATTTTTTGAATAATTTACTATAGAAAAGGCAATCCCTGGCGGATTTGAAATTTGCGACAGTTGAAAATTATTTTTTGAAAAGTTTACTATAGAAAAGGCAATCCCTGGCGTAATTAAAATTTGCGACAGTTGAAAATTATTTTTTGCAAAATTTACTATAGAAAAGGCAATCCCTGGCGTAATTAAAATTTGCGACAGTAGAAAATTATTTTTTGAAAAGTTTACTATAGAAAAGGCAATCCCTGGCGTAATTAAAATTTGCGACAGTTGAAAATTATTTTTTGAATAAATTAGTATAGAAAAGGCAATCCCTGGCGCAATTAAAATTTGCGACAGTAAAAAATTATTTTTTGAATAATTTACTATAGAAAAGGCAATCCCTGGCGTAATTAAAATTTGCGACAGTAAAAAATTATTTTTTGAATAATTTACTATAGAAAAGGCAATCCCTGGCTTAATTAAAATTTGCGACAGTTGAAAATTATTTTTTGAATAATTTACTATAGAAAAGGCAATCCCTGGCGTAATTAAAATTTGCGACAGTTGAAAATTATTTTTTGAATAATTTACTATAGAAAAGGCAATCCCTGGCGGATTTAAAATTTGCGACAGTTGAAAATTATTTTTTGAATAATTTACTATAGAAAAGGCAATCCCTGGCGTAATTAAAATTTGCGACAGTATAAAATTATTTTTTGAATAATTTACTATAGAAAAGGCAATCCCTGTCGGATTTGAAATTTGCGACAGTTGAAAATTATTTTTTGAATAATTTACTATAGAAAAGGCAATCCCTGGCGGATTTGAAATTTGCGACAGTTGAAAATTATTTTTTGAATAATTTACTATAGAAAAGGCAATCCCTGGCGTATTTAAAATTTGCGACAGTAAAAAATTAATTTTTGAAAATTTACTATATAAAAGGCAATCCCTGGCGTAATAAAAATTTGCGACAGTTGAAAATTATTTTTTGAATAATTTACTATAGAAAAGGCAATCCCTGGCGTAATTAAAATTTGCGACAGTAGAAAATTATTTTTTGAATAATTTACTATAGAAAAGGCAATCCCTGGCGTAATTTAAATTTGCGACAGTTGAAAATTATTTTTTGAATAATTTACTATAGAAAAGGCAATCCCTGGCGTAATTAAAATTTGCGACAATAGAGAATTATTTTTTGAATAATTTACTATAGAAAAGGCAATCCCTGGAGCAATTAAAATTTGCGACAGTTGAAAATTATTTTTTGAATAATTTACTATAGAAAAGGCAATCCCTGGCGGATTTGAAATTTGCGACAGTTGAAAATTATTTTTTGAATAATTTACTATAGAAAAGGCAATCCCTGGCGTAATTCAAATTTGCGACAGTTGAAAATTATTTTTTGAATAATTTACTATAGAAAAGGCAATCCCTGGCGCAATTAAAATTTGCGACAGTATAAAATTATTTTTTGAATAATTTACTATAGAAAAGGCAAACCCTGGCGGATTTGTAATTTGCGACAGTTGAAAATTATTTTTTGAATAATTTACTATAGAAAAGGCAATCCCTGGCGCAATTAAAATTTGCGACAGTATAAAATAATTTTTTGAATAATTTACTATAGAAAAGGCAATCCCTGGCGGATTTGAAATTTGCGACAGTTGAAAATTATTTTTTGAATAATTTACTATAGAAAAGGCAATCCCTGGCGGATTTGAAATTTGCGAAAGTTGAAAAATATTTTTTGAATAATTTACTATAGAAAAGGCAATCCCTGGAGTAATTAAAATTTGCGACGGTTGAAAATTATTTTTTGAATAATGTACTATAGAAAAGGCAATCCCTGGCGTAATTAAAATTTGCGACAGTAGAAAATTATTTTTTGAATAACTTACTATAGAAAAGGCAATCCCTGGCGCAATTAAAATTTGCGACAGTTGAAAATTATTTTTTGAATAATTTACTATAGAAAAGGCAATCCCTGGCGCAATTAAAATTTGCGACAGTTGAAAATTATTTTTTGAATAATTTACTATAGAAAAGGCAATCCTTGGCGCAATTAAAATTTGCGACAGATGAAAATTATTTTTTGAATAATTTACTATAGAAAAGGCAATCCCTGCCGTAATTAAAATTTGCGACAGTTGAAAATTATTTTTTGAATAATTTACTATAGAAAAGGCAATCCCTGGCGCAATTAAAATTTGCGACAGTATAAAATTATTTTTTGAATAATTTACTATAGAAAAGGCAATCCCAGGCGTAATTAAAATTTGCGACAGTAAAAAATTATTTTTTGAATAATTTACTATAGAAAAGGCAATCCCTGGCGTATTTAAAATTTGCGACAGTAAAAAATTAATATTTTGAAAAATTTACTGTAGAAAAGGCAATCCCTGGCGCAATTAAAACTTGCGATAGTAAAAAATTATTTTTTGAATAATTTACTATAGAAAAGGCAATCCCTGGCGGATTTGAAATTTGCGACAGTTGAAAATTATTTTTTTGCAAAATTTACTATAGAAAAGGCAATCCCTGGCGGATTTGAAATTTGCGACAGTTGAAAATTATTTTTTGAATAATTTACTATAGAAAAGGCAATCCCTGGCGTATTTAAAATTTGCGACAGTTGAAAATTATTTTTTAAATAATTTACCATAGAAAAGGCAATCCCTGGCGCACTTAAAATTTGCGACAGTAAAAAATTATTTTTTGAATAATTTACTATAGAAAAGGCAATCCCTGGCGTAATTAAAATTTGTGACAGTTGAAAATTATTTTCTGAATAATTTACTATAGAAAGGCAATCCCTGGCGCAGTTAAAATTTGCGACAGTATAAAATTATTTTTTGAATAATTTACTATAGAAAAGGCAATCCCTGGCGCAATTAAAATTTGCGACAGTATAAAATTATTTTTTGAATAATTTACTATAGAAAAGGCAATCCCTGGCGTATTTAAAATTTGCGACAGTATAAAATTTATTTTTTGAATAATTTACTATAGAAAAGGCAATCCCTGGCGTATTTAAAATTTGCGACAGTATAAAATTATTTTTTGAATAATTTACTATAGAAAAGGCAATCCCTGGCGCACTTAAAATTTGCGACAGTAAAAAATTATTTTTTGAATAATTTACTATAGAAAAGGCAATCCCTGGCGTATTTAAAATTTGCGACAGTATAAAATTATTTTTTGAATAATTTACTATAGAAAAGGCAATCCCTGGCGCACTTAAAATTTGCGACAGTAAAAAATTATTTTTTGAATAATTTACTATAGAAAAGGCAATCCCTGGCGTAATTAAAATTTGCGACAGTATAAAATTATTTTTTGAATAATTTACTATAGAAAAGGCAATCCCTGGCGTAATTAAAATTTGCGACAGTATAAAATTATTTTTTGAATATTTTACTATAGAAAAGGCAATCCCTGGCGTATTTAAAATTTGCGACAGTATAAAATTATTTTTTGAATAATTTACTATAGAAAAGACAATCCCTGGCGTAATTAAAATTTGCGACAGTATAAAATTATTTTTTGAATAATTTACTATAGAAAAGGCAATCCCTGGCGTATTTAAAATTTGCGACAGTATAAAATTAATATTTTGAAAAATTTACTGTAGAAAAGGCAATCCCTGGCGCAATTAAAACTTGCGATAGTAAAAAATTATTTTTTGAATAATTTACTATAGAGAAGGCAATCCTGGCGGATTTGAAATTTGCGACAGTTGAAAATTATTTTTTGAATAATTTACTATAGAAAAGGCAATTCCTGGCGTAATTAAAATTTGCGACAGTATAAAATTATTTTTTGAATAATTTACTATAGAAAAGGCAATCCCAGGCGTAATTAAAATTTGCGACAGTAAAAAATTATTTTTGAATAATGTACTATACAAAAGGCAATCCCTGGCGTATTTAAAATTTGCGACAGTATAAAATTAATATTTTGAAAAATTTACTGTAGAAAAGGCAATCCCTGGCGCAATTAAAACGTGCAGTAGTAAAAAATTATTTTTTGAATAATTTACTATAGAAAAGGCAATCCCTAGCGTAATTAAAATTTGCGACAGTAAAAAATTATTTTTTGAATAATTTACTATAGAAAAGGCAATCCCTGGCGTAATTAAAATTTGCGACAGTATAAAATAATTTTTTGAATAATTTACTATAGAAAAGGCAATCCCTGGCGTAATTAAAATTTGCGACAGTATAAAATTATTTTTTGAATAATTTACTATATAAAAGGCAATCCCTGGCGTATTTAAAATTTGCGACAGTATAAAATTATTTTTTGAATAATTTACTATAGAAAAGGCAATCCCTGGCGTAATTAAAATTTGCGACAGTTGAAAATTATTTTTTGAATAATTTACTATAGAAAAGGCAATCCCTGGCGTAATTAAAATTTGCGACAGTTGAAAATTATTTTTTGAATAATTTACTATAGAAAAGGCAATCCCTGGCGTAATTAAAATTTGCGACAGTATAAAATTATTTTTTGAATAATTTACTATAGAAAAGGCAATCCCTGGCGTAATTAAAATTTGCGACAGTAACAAATTATTTTTTGAATAATTTACTATAGAAAAGGCAATCCCTGGCGCAATTAAAACTTGCGATAGTAAAAAATTATTTTTTGAATAATTTACTATAGAAAAGGCAATCCCAGGCGTAATTAAAATTTGCGACAGTAAAAAATTATTTTTTGAATAATTTACTATAGAAAAGGCAATCCCTGGCGGATTTGAAATTTGCGACAGTTGAAAATTATTTTTTTGCAAAATTTACTATAGAAAAGGCAATCCCTGGCGGATTTGAAATTTGCGACAGTTGAAAATTATTTTTTGAATAATTTACTATAGAAAAGGCAATCCCTGGCGTATTTAAAATTTGCGACAGTTGAAAATTATTTTTTGAATAATTTACCATAGAAAAGGCAATCCCTGGCGCACTTAAATTTTGCGACAGTAAAAAATTATTTTTTGAATAATTTACTATAGAAAAGGCAATCCCTGGCGTAATTAAAATTTGTGACAGTTGAAAATTATTTTCTGAATAATTTACTATAGAAAAGGCAATCCCTGGCGCAATTAAAATTTGCGACAGTATAAAATTATTTTTTGAATAATTTACTATAGAAAAGGCAATCCCTGGCGCAATTAAAATTTGCGACAGTATAAAATTATTTTTTGAATAATTTACTATAGAAAAGGCAATCCCTGGCGTATTTAAAATTTGCGACAGTATAAAATTTATTTTTTGAATAATTTACTATAGAAAAGGCAATCCCTGGCGTATTTAAAATTTGCGACAGTATAAAATTATTTTTTGAATAATTTACTATAGAAAAGGCAATCCCTGGCGCACTTAAAATTTGCGACAGTAAAAAATTATTTTTTGAATAATTTACTATAGAAAAGGCAATCCCTGGCGTATTTAAAATTTGCGACAGTATAAAATTATTTTTTGAATAATTTACTATAGAAAAGGCAATCCCTGGCGCACTTAAAATTTGCGACAGTAAAAAATTATTTTTTGAATAATTTACTATAGAAAAGGCAATCCCTGGCGTAATTAAAATTTGCGACAGTATAAAATTATTTTTTGAATAATTTACTATAGAAAAGGCAATCCCTGGCGTAATTAAAATTTGCGACAGTATAAAATTATTTTTTGAATATTTTACTATAGAAAAGGCAATCCCTGACGTATTTAAAATTTGCGACAGTATAAAATTATTTTTTGAATAATTTACTATAGAAAAGACAATCCCTGGCGTAATTAAAATTTGCGACAGTATAAAATTATTTTTTGAATAATTTACTATAGAAAAGGCAATCCCTGGCGTATTTAAAATTTGCGACAGTATAAAATTAATATTTTGAAAAATTTACTGTAGAAAAGGCAATCCCTGGCGCAATTAAAACTTGCGATAGTAAAAAATTATTTTTTGAATAATTTACTATAGAGAAGGCAATCCCTGGCGGATTTGAAATTTGCGACAGTTGAAAATTATTTTTTGAATAATTTACTATAGAAAAGGCAATTCCTGGCGTAATTAAAATTTGCGACAGTATAAAATTATTTTTTGAATAATTTACTATAGAAAAGGCAATCCCAGGCGTAATTAAAATTTGCGACAGTAAAAAATTATTTTTTGAATAATTTACTATACAAAAGGCAATCCCTGGCGTATTTAAAATTTGCGACAGTATAAAATTAATATTTTGAAAAATTTACTGTAGAAAAGGCAATCCCTGGCGCAATTAAAACTTGCAGTAGTAAAAAATTATTTTTTGAATAATTTACTATAGAAAAGGCAATCCCTGGCGTAATTAAAATTTGCGACAGTAAAAAATTATTTTTTGAATAATTTACTATAGAAAAGCAATCCCTGGCGTAATTAAAATTTGCGACAGTATAAAATTATTTTTTGAATAATTTACTGTAGAAAAGGCAATCCCTGGCGTAATTAAAATTTGCGACAGTATAAAATTATTTTTTGAATAATTTACTATAGAAAAGGCAATCCCTGGCGTAGTTAAAATTTGCGACAGTAGAAAATTATTTTTTGAATAATTTACTATAGAAAAGGCAATCCCTGGCGTAACTAAAATTTGCGACAGTAGAAAATTATTTTTTGAATAATTTACTATAGAAAAGGCAATCCCTGGCGTATTTAAAATTTGCGACAGTTGAAAATTATTTTTTGAATAATTTTCTATAGAAAAGGCAATCCCTGGCGTAATTAAAATTTGCGACAGTAGAAAATTATTTTTTGAATAATTTACTATAGAAAAGGCAATCCCTGGGTTATTTAAAATTTGCGACAGTAAAAAATTATTTTTTGAATAATTTACTATAGAAAAGGCAATCCCTGGCGCAATTAAAATTTGCGACAGTATAAAATTATTTTTTGAATAATTTACTATAGAAAAGGCAATCCCTGGCGTAATTAAAATTTGCGACAGTAACAAATTATTTTTTGAATAATTTACTATAGAAAAGGCAATCCCTGGCGCAATTAAAACTTGCGATAGTAAAAAATTATTTTTTGAATAATTTACTATAGAAAAGGCAATCCCTGGCGGATTTGAAATTTGCGACAGTATAAAATTATTTTTTGAATACTTTACTATAGAAAATGCAATCCCTGGCGTATTTAAAATTTGCGACACTTGAAAATTATTTTTTGAATAATTTACTATAGAAAAGGCAATCCCTGGCGTATTTAAAATTTGCGACAGTATAAAATTATTTTTTGAATAATTTACTATAGAAAAGACAATCCCTGGCGTAATTAAAATTTGCGACAGTATAAAATTATTTTTTGAATAATTTACTATAGAAAAGGCAATCCCTGGCGTATTTAAAATTTGCGACAGTATAAAATTAATATTTTGAAAAATTTACTGTAGAAAAGGCAATCCCTGGCGCAATTAAAACTTGCGATAGTAAAAAATTATTTTTTGAATAATTTACTATAGAGAAGGCAATCCCTGGCGGATTTGAAATTTGCGACAGTTGAAAATTATTTTTTGAATAATTTACTATAGAAAAGGCAATTCCTGGCGTAATTAAAATTTGCGACAGTATAAAATTATTTTTTGAATAATTTACTATAGAAAAGGCAATCCCAGGCGTAATTAAAATTTGCGACAGTAAAAAATTATTTTTTGAATAATTTACTATACAAAAGGCAATCCCTGGCGTATTTAAAATTTGCGACAGTATAAAATTAATATTTTGAAAAATTTACTGTAGAAAAGGCAATCCCTGGCGCAATTAAAACTTGCGATAGTAAAAAATTATTTTTTGAATAATTTACTATAGAAAAGGCAATCCCTGGCGTAATTAAAATTTGCGACAGTAAAAAATTATTTTTTGAATAATTTACTATAGAAAAGGCAATCCCTGGCGTAATTAAAATTTGCGACAGTATAAAATTATTTTTTGAATAATTTACTATAGAAAAGACAATCCCTGGCGTAATTAAAATTTGCGACAGTAAAAAATTATTTTTTGAATAATTTACTATAGAAAAGGCAATCCCTGGCGCAATTAAAATTTGCGACAGTTGAAAATTATTTTTTGAATAATTTACTATAGAAAAGGCAATCCCTGGCGTAATTAAAATTTGCGACAGTATAAAATTATTTTTTGAATAATTTACTATAGAAAAGGCAATCCCTGGCGTAATTAAAATTTGCGACAGTTGAAAATTATTTTTTGAATAATTTACTATAGAAAAGGCAATCCCTGGCGTAATTAAAATTTGCGACAGTAGAAAATTATTTTTTGAATAATTTACTATAGAAAAGGCAATCCCTGGGTTATTTAAAATTTGCGACAGTAAAAAATTATTTTTTGAATAATTTACTATAGAAAAGGCAATCCCTGGCGCAATTAAAATTTGCGACAGTATAAAATTATTTTTTGAATATTTTACTATAGAAAAGGCAATCCCTGGCGTAATTAAAATTTGCGACAGTAACAAATTATTTTTTGAATAATTTACTATAGAAAAGGCAATCCCTGGCGCAATTAAAACTTGCGATAGTAAAAAATTATTTTTTGAATAATTTACTATAGAAAAGGCAATCCCTGGCGGATTTGAAATTTGTGACAGTATAAAATTATTTTTTGAATACTTTACTATAGAAAATGCAATCCCTGGCGTATTTAAAATTTGCGACACTTGAAAATTATTTTTTGAATAATTTACTATAGAAAAGGCAATCCCTGGCGTATTTAAAATTTGCGACAGTATAAAATTATTTTTTGAATAATTTACTATAGAAAAGACAATCCCTGGCGTAATTAAAATTTGCGACAGTATAAAATTATTTTTTGAATAATTTACTATAGAAAAGGCAATCCCTGGCGTATTTAAAATTTGCGACAGTATAAAATTAATATTTTGAAAAATTTACTGTAGAAAAGGCAATCCGTGGCGCAATTAAAACTTGCGATAGTAAAAAATTATTTTTTGAATAATTTACTATAGAGAAGGCAATCCCTGGCGGATTTGAAATTTGCGACAGTTGAAAATTATTTTTTGAATAATTTACTATAGAAAAGGCAATTCCTGGCGTAATTAAAATTTGCGACATTATAAAATTATTTTTTGAATAATTTACTATAGAAAAGGCAATCCCAGGCGTAATTAAAATTTGCGACAGTAAAAAATTATTTTTTGAATAATTTACTATACAAAAGGCAATCCCTGGCGTATTTAAAATTTGCGACAGTATAAAATTAATATTTTGAAAAATTTACTGTAGAAAAGGCAATCCTTGGCGCAATTAAAACTTGCGATAGTAAAAAATTATTTTTTGAATAATTTACTATAGAAAAGGCAATCCCTGGCGTAATTAAAATTTGCGACAGTAAAAAATTATTTTTTGAATAATTTACTATAGAAAAGGCAATCCCTGGCGTAATTAAAATTTGCGACAGTATAAAATTATTTTTTGAATAATTTACTATAGTAAAGGCAATCCCTGGCGTAATTAAAATTTGCGACAGTATAAAATTATTTTTTGAATAATTTACTATAGAAAAGGCAATCCCTGGCGTATTTAAAATTTGCGACAGTATAAAATTATTTTTTGAATAATTTACTATAGAAAAGGCAATCCCTGGCGTAATTAAAATTTGCGACAGTTGAAAATTATTTTTTGAATAATTTACTATAGAAAAGGCAATCCCTGGCGTAATTAAAATTTGCGACAGTTGAAAATTATTTTTTGAATAATTTACTATAGAAAAGGCAATCCCTGGCGTAATTAAAATTTGCGACAGTATAAAATTATTTTTTGAATAATTTACTATAGAAAAGGCAATCCCTGGCGTAATTAAAATTTGCGACAGTAACAAATTATTTTTTGAATAATTTACTATAGAAAAGGCAATCCCTGGCGTATTTAAAATTTGCGACAGTATAAAATTAATATTTTGAAAAATTTACTGTAGAAAAGGCAATCCGTGGCGCAATTAAAACTTGCGATAGTAAAAAATTATTTTTTGAATAATTTACTATAGAGAAGGCAATCCCTGGCGGATTTGAAATTTGCGACAGTTGAAAATTATTTTTTGAATAATTTACTATAGAAAAGGCAATTCCTGGCGTAATTAAAATTTGCGACATTATAAAATTATTTTTTGAATAATTTACTATAGAAAAGGCAATCCCAGGCGTAATTAAAATTTGCGACAGTAAAAAATTATTTTTTGAATAATTTACTATACAAAAGGCAATCCCTGGCGTATTTAAAATTTGCGACAGTATAAAATTAATATTTTGAAAAATTTACTGTAGAAAAGGCAATCCTTGGCGCAATTAAAACTTGCGATAGTAAAAAATTATTTTTTGAATAATTTACTATAGAAAAGGCAATCCCTGGCGTAATTAAAATTTGCGACAGTAAAAAATTATTTTTTGAATAATTTACTATAGAAAAGGCAATCCCTGGCGTAATTAAAATTTGCGACAGTATAAAATTATTTTTTGAATAATTTACTATAGAAAAGGCAATCCCTGGCGTAATTAAAATTTGCGACAGTATAAAATTATTTTTTGAATAATTTACTATAGAAAAGGCAATCCCTGGCGTATTTAAAATTTGCGACAGTATAAAATTATTTTTTGAATAATTTACTATAGAAAAGGCAATCCCTGGCGTAATTAAAATTTGCGACAGTTGAAAATTATTTTTTGAATAATTTACTATAGAAAAGGCAATCCCTGGCGTAATTAAAATTTGCGACAGTTGAAAATTATTTTTTGAATAATTTACTATAGAAAAGGCAATCCCTGGCGTAATTAAAATTTGCGACAGTATAAAATTATTTTTTGAATAATTTACTATAGAAAAGGCAATCCCTGGCGTAATTAAAATTTGCGACAGTAACAAATTATTTTTTGAATAATTTACTATAGAAAAGGCAATCCCTGGCGCAATTAAAACTTGCGATAGTAAAAAATAATTTTTTGAATAATTTACTATAGAAAAGGCAACCCCTGGCGGCTTTGAAATTTGCGACAGTATAAAATTATTTTTTGAATACTTTACTATAGAAAAGGCAATCCCTGGCGTAATTAAAATTTGCGACAGTATAAAATTATTTTTTGAATAATTTACTATAGAAAAGGCAATCCCTGGCGTAATTAAAATTTGCGACAGTTGAAAATTATTTTTTGAATAATTTACTATAGAAAAGGCAATCCCTGGCGCAATTAAAATTTGCGACAGTAAAAAATTATTTTTTTAATAATTTACTATAGAAAAGGCAATCCCTGGCGTATTTAAAATTTGCGACAGTAAAAAATTATTTTTTGAATAATTTACTATAGAAAAGGCAATCCCTGGCGCAATTAAAATTTGCGACAGTAAAAAATTAATTTGTGAGAAATTTACTATAGAAAAGGCAATCCCTGGGATATTTAAAATTTGCGACAGTTGAAAATTATTTTTTGAATAATTTACTATAGAAAAGGCAATCCCTGGCGTAATTAAAATTTGCGACAGTAGAAAATTATTTTTTGAATAATTTACTATAGAAAAGGCAATCCCTGGCGCAATTAAAATTTGCGACAGTTGAAAATTATTTTTTGAATAATTTACTATAGAAAAGGCAATCCCTGGCGTAATTAAAATTTGCGACAGTAAAAAATTATTTTTTGAATAATTTACTATAGAATAGGCAATCCCTGGCGTAATTAAAATTTGCGACAGTAAAAAATTATTTTTTGAAAAATTTACTATAGAAAAGGCAATCCCTGGCGCAATTAAAATTTGCGACAGTAGAAAATTATTTTTTGAATAATTTACTATAGAAAAGGCAATCCCTGGCGTAATTAAAATTTGCGACAGTAGAAAATCATTTTTTGAATAATTTACTACAGAAAAGGCAATCCCTGGCGTAATTAAAATTTGCGACAGTAGAAAATTATTTTTTGAATGATTTACTATAGAAAATGCAATCCCTGGCGTATTTAAAATTTGCGACACTTGAAAATTATTTTTTGAATAATTTACTATAGAAAAGGCAATCCCTGGCGTAATTAAAATTTGCGACAGTAGAAAATTATTTTTTGAATAATTTACTATAGAAAAGGCAATCCCTGGCGTAACTAGAATTTGCGACAGTAGAAAATTATTTTTTGAATAATTTACTATAGAAAAGGCAATCCCTGGCGTATTTAAAATTTGCGACAGTTGAAAATTATTTTTTGAATAATTTACTATAGAAAAGGCAATCCCTGGCGTAATTAAAATTTGCGACAGTAGAAAATTATTTTTTGAATAATTTACTATAGAAAAGGCAATCCCTGGGATATTTAAAATTTGCGACAGTAAAAAATTATTTTTTGAATAATTTACTATAGAAAAGGCAATCCCTGGCGCAATTAAAATTTGCGACAGTATAAAATTATTTTTTGAATAATTTACTATAGAAAAGGCAATCCCTGGCGTAATTAAAATTTGCGACAGTATAAAATTATTTTTTGAATAATTTACTATAGAAAAGGCAATCCCTGGCGCACTTAAAATTTGCGACAGTAAAAAATTATTTTTTGAATAATTTACTATAGAAAAGGCAATCCCTGGCGTAATTAAAATTTGCGACAGTAGAAAATTATTTTTTGAATAATTTACTATAGAAAAGGCAATCTCTGGCGTAATTAAAATTTGCGACAGTAGAAAATTATGTTTTGAATAATTTACTATAGTAAAGGCAATCCCTTGCGTAATTAAAATTTGCGACAGTTGAAAATTATTTTTTGAATAATTTACTATAGAAAAGGCAATCCCTGGTGTATCTAAAATTTGCGACAGTATAAAAATATTTTTTGAATAATTTACTATAGAAAAGGCAATCCCTGGTATATTTAAAATTTTCTATAGTAAATTATTCAAAAAATAATTTTATACTGTCGCAAATTTTAAGTATCCCAGGGATTGCCTTTTCTATAGTAAATTATTCAAAAAATAATTTTAAACTGTCGCAAATTTTAATTGCGCCAGGGATTGCCTTTTCTATAGTAAATTATTCAAAAAATAATTTTCTACTGTCGCAAATTTTAATTACGCCAGGGATTGCCTTTTCTATAGTAAATTTTGCAAAAAAATAATTTTCTACTGTCGCAAATTTTAAATATCCCAAGGATTGCCTTTTCTATAGTAAATTATTCAAAAAATAATTTTATACTGTCGCAAATTTTAAATCCGCCAGGGATTGCCTTTTCTATAGTAAATTATTCAAAAAATAATTTTTTACTGTCGCAAATTTCAAATCCGCCAGGGATTGCCTTTTCTATAGTAAATTATTTAAAAAATAATTTTCTACTGTCGCAAATTTTAATTACGCCAGGGATTGCCTTTTCTATAGTAAATTATTCAAAAAATAATTTTCTACTGTCGCAAATTTTAATTACGCCAGGGATTGCCTTTTCTATAGTAAATTATTCAAAAAATAATTTTTTACTGTCGCAAATTTTAAGTGCGCCAGGGATTGCCTTTTCTATAGTAAATTATTCAAAAAATAATTTTTTACTGTCGCAAATTTCAAATCCGCCAGGGATTGCCTTTTCTATAGTAAATTATTCAAAAAATAATTTTTTACTGTCGCAAATTTCAAATCCGCCAGGGATTGCCTTTGCTATAGTAAATTATTCAAAAAATAATTTTATACTGTTGCAAATTTCAAATCCGCCAGGGATTGCCTTTTCTATAGTAAATTATTCAAAAAATAATTTTTTACTGTCGCAAATTTCAAATCCGCCAGGGATTGCCTTTTCTATAGTAAATTATTCAAAAAATAATTTTATACTGTTGCAAATTTTAATTACGCCAGGGATTGCCTTTTCTATAGTAAATTATTCAAAAAATAATTTTTTATTGTCGCAAATTTTAAATACGCCAGGGATTGCCTTTTCTATAGTAAATTTTTCAAAAAATAATTTTCAACTGTCGCAAATTTTAATTGGGCCAGGGATTGCCTTTTTTATAGTAAATTATTCAAAAAATAATTTTTTACTGTCGCAAATTTCAAATCCGCCAGGGACTGCCTTTTCTATAGTAAATTATTCAAAAAATAATTTTCTACTGTCGCAAATTTCAAATCCGCCAGGGATTGCCTTTTCTATAGTAAATTATTCAAAAAATAATTTTTTACTGTCGCAAATTTCAAATCCGCCAGGGACTGCCTTTTCTATAGTAAATTATTCATAAAATAATTTTATACTGTTGCAAATTTTAATTACGCCAGGGATTGCCTTTTCTATAGTAAATTATTCAAAAAATAATTTTTTATTGTCGCAAATTTTAAATACGCCAGGGATTGCCTTTTCTATAGTAAATTATTCAAAAAATAATTTTCAACTGTCGCAAATTTTAATTGGGCCAGGGATTGCCTTTTTTATAGTAAATTATTCAAAAAATAATTTTTTACTGTCGCAAATTTCAAATCCGCCAGGGACTTCCTTTTCTATAGTAAATTATTCAAAAAATAATTTTCTACTGTCGCAAATTTCAAATCCGCCAGGGATTGCCTTTTCTATAGTAAATTATTCAAAAAATAATTTTTTACTGTCGCAAATTTCAAATCCGCCAGGGATTGCCTTTTCTATAGTAAATTATTCAAAAAATAATTTTATACTGTCGCAAATTTTAATTGCGCCAGGGATTGCCTTTTCTATAGTAAATTATTCAAAAAATAATTTTCAACTGTCGCAAATTTTAATTGCGCCAGGGATTGCCTTTTCTATAGTAAATTATTCAAAAAATAATATTTTACTGTCGCAAATTTTAAGTGCGCCAGGGATTGCCTTTTCTATAGTAAATTATTCATAAAATAATTTTATACTGTTGCAAATTTTAATTACGCCATGGATTGCCTTTTCTATAGTAAATTATTCAAAAAATAATTTTCTACTGTCGCAAATTTTAATTACGCCAGGAATTGCCTTTTCTATAGTAAATTATTCATAAAATAATTTTATACTGTTGCAAATTTTAATTACGCCAGGGATTGCCTTTTCTATAGTAAATTATTCAAAAAATAATTTTCAAATGTCGCAAATTTTAATTGCGCCAGGGATTGCCTTTTCTATAGTAAATTATTCAAAAAATAATATTTTACTGTCGCAAATTTTAAGTGCGCCAGGGATTGCCTTTTCTATAGTAAGTTATTCAAAAAATAATTTTCAACTGTCGCAAATTTTAATTATGCCGGGGATTGCCTTTTCTATAGTAAATTATTCAAAAAATAATTATCTACTGTCGCAAATTTTACTTACGCCAGGGATTGCCTTTTCTATAGTAAATTATTAAAAAAATAATTTTCAACTGTCGCAAATTTTAATTTCGCCAGGGATTGCCTTTTCTATAGTAAATTATTCAAAAAATAATTTTATACTGTCGCAAATTTTAATTGCGCCAGGTATTGCCTTTTCTATAGTAAATTATTCAAAAAATAATTTTCAACTGTCGCAAATTTTAATTACGCCAGGGATTGCCTTTTCTATAGTAAATTATTCAAAAAATAATTTTCTACTGTCGCAAATTTTAATTACGCCAGGGATTGCCTTTTCTATAGTAAATTATTCAAAAAATAATTTTCTACTGTCGCAAATTTTAATTACGCCAGGGATTGCCTTTTCTATAGTAAATTATTCAAAAAATAATTTTCAACTGTCGCAAATTTTAAGTGCGCCAGGGATTGCCTTTTCTATAGTAAATTATTCAAAAAATAATTTTCAACTGTCGCAAATTTTAACTGCGCCAGGGATTGCCTTTTCTATAGTAAATTATTCAAAAAATAATTTTTTACTGTCGCAAATTTTAAATGCGCCAGGGATTGCCTTTTCTATAGTAAATTATTCAAAAAATAATTTTCTACTGTCGCAAATTTTAATTACGCCAGCGATTGCCTTTTCTATAGTAAATTATTCAAAAAATAATTTTCAACTGTCGCAAATTTTAATTGCGCCAGGGATTGCCTTTTCTATAGTAAATTATTCAAAAAATAATTTTATACTGTCGCAAATTTTAATTACACCAGGGATTGCCTTTTCTATAGTAAATTATTTAAAAAATAATTTTCTACTGTCGCAGATTTTAATTACGCCAGGGATTGCCTTTTCTATAGTAAATTATTCAAAAAATAATTTTCAACTGTCGCAAATTTTAATTACGCCAGGGATTGCCTTTTCTATAGTAAATTATTCAAAAAATAATTTTTTACTGTCGCAAATTTTAAGTGCGCCAGGGATTGCCGTTTCTATAGTAAATTATTCAAAAAATAATTGTCAACTGTCGCAAATTTTAATTGCGCCAGGTATTGCCTTTTCTATAGTAAATTATTCAAAAAATAATTTTTTACTGTCGCAAATTTTAATTACGCCAGGGATTGCCTTTTCTATAGTAAATTATTCAAAAAATAATTTTCAACTGTCGCAAATTTCAAATCCGCCATGGATTGCCTTTTCTATAGTAAATTATTCAAAAAATAATTTTTTACTATCGCAAGTTTTAATTGCGGCAGGGATTGCCTTTTCTACAGTAAGTTTTTCAAAATATTAATTTTTACTGTCGCAAATTTTAATTGCGCCAGGGATTGCCTTTTCTATAGTAAATTATTCAAAAAATAATTTTCTACTGTCGGAAATTTTAATTACGCCAGATATTGCCTTTTCTATAGTAAATTATTCAAAAAATAATTTTCTACTGTCGCAAATTTCAAATCCGCCAGGGATTGCCTTTTCTATAGTAAATTATTCAAAAAATAATTTTTTACTGTCGCCAATTTTAAAAGTCCCAGGGATTGCCTTTTCTATAGTAAATTATTCAAAAAATAATTTTATACTGTCGAAAATTTTAATTACGCCAGGGATTGCCTTTTCTATAGTAAATTATTCAAAAAATAATTTCTTACTGTCGCAAATTTTAAATACGCCAGGGATTGCCTTTTCTATAGTAAATTATTCAAAAAATAATTTTATACTGTCGCAAATTTTAATTGCGCCAGGGATTGCCTTTTCTATAGTAAATTATTCAAAAAATAATTTTCAACTGTCGCAAATTTTAATTGCGCCAGGGATTGCCTTTTCTATAGTAAATTATTCAAAAAATAATATTTTACTGTCGCAAATTTTAAGTGCGCCAGGGATTGACTTTTCTATAGTAAGTTATTCAAAAAATAATTTTCAACTGTCGCAAATTTTAATTACGCCAGGGATTGCCTTTTCTATAGTAAATTATACAAAAAATAATTATCTACTGTCGCAAATTTTACTTACGCCAGGGATTGCCTTTTCTATAGTAAATTATTAAAAAAATAATTTTCAACTGTCGCAAATTTTAATTTCGCCAGGGATTGCCTTTTCTATAGTAAATTATTCAAAAAATAATTTTATACTGTCGCAAATTTTAAGTGCGCCAGGTATTGCCTTTTCTATAGTAAATTATTCAAAAAATAATTTTCAACTGTCGCAAATTTTAATTACGCCAGGGATTGACTTTTCTATAGTAAATTATTCAAAAAATAATTTTCTACTGTCGCAAATTTTAATTACGCCAGGGATTGCCTTTTCTATAGTAAATTATTCAAAAAATAATTTTCTACTGTCGCAAATTTTAATTACGCCAGGGATTGCCTTTTCTATAGTAAATTATTCAAAAAATAATTTTCAACTGTCGCAAATTTTAAGTGCGCCAGGGATTGCCTTTTCTATAGTAAATTTTTCAAAAAATAATTTTCAACTGTCGCAAATTTTAATTGGGCCAGGGATTGCCTTTTTTATAGTAAATTATTCAAAAAATAATTTTTTACTGTCGCAAATTTCAAATCCGCCAGGGACTGCCTTTTCTATAGTAAATTATTCAAAAAATAATTTTCTACTGTCGCAAATTTCAAATCCGCCAGGGATTGCCTTTTCTATAGTAAATTATTCAAAAAATAATTTTATACTGTTGCAAATTTCAAATCCGCCAGGGATTGCCTTTTCTATAGTAAATTATTCAAAAAATAATTTTTTACTGTCGCAAATTTCAAATCCGCCAGGGATTGCCTTTTCTATAGTAAATTATTCAAAAAATAATTTTATACTGTTGCAAATTTTAATTACGCCAGGGATTGCCTTTTCTATAGTAAATTATTCAAAAAATAATTTTTTATTGTCGCAAATTTTAAATACGCCAGGGATTGCCTTTTCTATAGTAAATTTTTCAAAAAATAATTTTCAACTGTCGCAAATTTTAATTGGGCCAGGGATTGCCTTTTTTATAGTAAATTATTCAAAAAATAATTTTTTACTGTCGCAAATTTCAAATCCGCCAGGGACTGCCTTTTCTATAGTAAATTATTCAAAAAATAATTTTCTACTGTCGCAAATTTCAAATCCGCCAGGGATTGCCTTTTCTATAGTAAATTATTCAAAAAATAATTTTTTACTGTCGCAAATTTCAAATCCGCCAGGGATTGCCTTTTCTATAGTAAATTATTCATAAAATAATTTTATACTGTTGCAAATTTTAATTACGCCAGGGATTGCCTTTTCTATAGTAAATTATTCAAAAAATAATTTTTTATTGTCGCAAATTTTAAATACGCCAGGGATTGCCTTTTCTATAGTAAATTATTCAAAAAATAATTTTCAACTGTCGCAAATTTTAATTGGGCCAGGGATTGCCTTTTTTATAGTAAATTATTCAAAAAATAATTTTTTACTGTCGCAAATTTCAAATCCGCCAGGGACTGCCTTTTCTATAGTAAATTATTCAAAAAATAATTTTCTACTGTCGCAAATTTCAAATCCGCCAGGGATTGCCTTTTCTATAGTAAATTATTCAAAAAATAATTTTTTACTGTCGCAAATTTCAAATCCGCCAGGGATTGCCTTTTCTATAGTAAATTATTCAAAAAATAATTTTATACTGTCGCAAATTTTAATTGCGCCAGGGATTGCCTTTTCTATAGTAAATTATTCAAAAAATAATTTTCAACTGTCGCAAATTTTAATTGCGCCAGGGATTGCCTTTTCTATAGTAAATTATTCAAAAAATAATATTTTACTGTCGCAAATTTTAAGTGCGCCAGGGATTGCCTTTTCTATAGTAAATTATTCATAAAATAATTTTATACTGTTGCAAATTTTAATTACGCCATGGATTGCCTTTTCTATAGTAAATTATTCAACAAATAATTTTCTACTGTCGCAAATTTTAATTACGCCAGGAATTGCCTTTTCTATAGTAAATTATTCAAAAAATAATTTTCAACTGTCGCAAATTTTAAATACGCCAGGGATTGCCTTTTCTATAGTAAATTATTCAAAAAATAATTTTCTACTGTCGCAAATTTTAATCACGCCAGGGATTGCCTTTTCTATAGTAAACTTTTCAAAAAATAATTTTCTACTGTCGCAAATTTTAATTACGCCAGGGATTGCCTTTTCTATAGTAAATTATTCAAAAAATAATTTTCAACTGACGCAAATTTTAATTACGCCAGGGATTGCCTTTTCTATAGTAAATTATTCAAAAAATAATTTTATACTGTCGCAAATTTTAATTGCGCCAGGGATTGCCTTTTCTATAGTAAATTATTCAAAAAATAATTTTCAAATGTCGCAAATTTTAATTGCGCCAGGGATTGCCTTTTCTATAGTAAATTATTCAAAAAATAATATTTTACTGTCGCAAATTTTAAGTGCGCCAGGGATTGCCTTTTCTATAGTAAGTTATTCAAAAAATAATTTTCAACTGTCGCAAATTTTAATTACGCCAGGGATTGCCTTTTCTATAGTAAATTATTCAAAAAATAATTATCTACTGTCGCAAATTTTACTTACGCCAGGGATTGCCTTTTCTATAGTAAATTATTAAAAAAATAATTTTCAATTGTCGCAAATTTTAATTTCGCCAGGGATTGCCTTTTCTATAGTAAATTATTCAAAAAATAATTTTCTACTGTCGCAAATTTTAATTACGCCAGGGATTGCCTTTTCTGTAGTAAATTATTCAAAAAATGATTTTCTACTGTCGCAAATTTAGTTACGCCAGGGATTGCCTTTTCTATAGTAAATTATTCAAAAAATAATTTTCTACTGTCGCAAATTTTAATTACGCCAGGTATTGCCTTTTCTATAGTAAATTATTCAAAAAATAATTTTCAACTGTCGCAAATTTTAATTGCGCCAGGAATTGCCTTTCTATAGTAAATTATTCAAAAAAAATAATTTTTTACTGTCGCAAATTTTAAATACGCCAGGGATTGCCTTTTCTATAGTAAATTATTCAAAAAATAATTTTTTACTGTCGCAAATTTTAATTACGCCAGTCATTGCCTTTTCTATAGTAAATTATTCAAAAAATAATTTTCAACTGTCGCAAATTTTAATTGCGCCAGGGATTGCCTTTTCTATAGTAAATTATTCAAAAAATAATTTTTTACCGCCGCAAATTTCAAATCCGCCAGGGATTGCCTTTTCTATAGTAAATTATTCAAAAAATAATTTTATACTGTCGCAAATTTTAATTAAGCCAGGGATTGCCTTTTCTATAGTAAATTATTCAAAAAATAATTTTCAACTGTCGCAAATTTCAAATCCGCCAGGGATTGCCTTTTCTATATTAAATTATTCAAAAAATAATTTTATACTGTCGCAAATTTTAATTACGCCAGGGATTGCCTTTTCTATAGTAAATTATTCAAAAAATAATTTTCAACTGTCGCAAATTTTAATTGCGCCAGGGGTTGCCTTTTCTATAGTAAATTATTCAAAAAATAATTTTTTACTGTCGCAAATTTCAAATCCGCCAGAATTTGCCTTTTCTATAGTAAATTATTCAAAAAATAATTTTTTACTGTCGCAAATTTTAATTACGCCAGGGATTGCCTTTTCTATAGTAAATTATTCAAAAAATAATTTTTTACTGTCGCAAATTTTAAATATCCCAGGGATTGCCTTTTCTATAGTAAATTATTCAAAAAATAATATTTTACTGTCGCAAATTTTAATTACACCAGGGATTGCCTTTTCTATAGTAAACTATTCAAAAAATAATTTTATACTGTCGCAAATTTTAATTGCGCCGAGGATTGCCTTTTCTATAGTAAATTATTCAAAAAATAATTTTATAATCTCGCGAATTTTAATTACGCCATTTCTATAGTAAATTATTCAAAAAATAATTTTTTACTGTCGCAAATTTTAATTACGCCAGGGATTGCCTTTTCTATAGTAAATTATTCAAAAAATAATTTTTTAGTGTCGCAAATTTTAAATATCCCAGGGATTGCCTTTTCTATAGTAAATTATTCAAAAAATAATTTTTTACTCTCGCAAATTTTAAGTGCGCCAGGGATTGCCTTTTCTATAGTAAATTATTCAAAAAATAATTTTTTACTGTCGCAAATTTTAAATACGCCAGGGATGGCCTTTTCTATAGTAAATTATTCAAAAATAATTTTTTACTGTCGCAAATTTTAATTACGCCAGGGATTGCCTTTTCTATAGTAAATTATTCAAAAAATAATTTTCAACTGTCGCAAATTTTAATTACGCCAGGGATTGCCTTTTCTATAGTAAATTATTCAAAAAATAATTTTTTACTGTCGGAAATTTTAATTACGCCAGGGATTGCCTTTTCTATAGTAAATTATTCAAAAAATAATTTTATACTGTCGCAAATTTTAATTGCGCCAGGGATTGCCTTTTCTATAGTAAAATATTCAAAAAATAATTTTATACTGTCGCAAATTTTAATTACGCCAGGGATTGCCTTTTCTATAGTAAATTGTTCAAAAAATAATTTTATACTGTCGCAAATTTTAATGGCGCCAGGGATTGCCTTTTCTATAGTAAATTATTCAAAAAATAATTTTATACTGTCGCAAATTTTAATTACGCCAGGGATTGCCTTTTCTATAGTAAATTATTCAAAAAATAATTTTCAACTGTCGCAAATTTTAATTACGCCAGGGATTGCCTTTTCTATAGTAAATTATTCAAAAAATAATTTTTTACTGTCGCAAATTGTAATTGCGCCAGGGATTGCCTTTTCTATAGTAAATTATTCAAAAAATAATTTCTTACTGTCGCAAATTTTAAATACGCCAGGGATTGCCTTTTCTATAGTAAATTATTCAAAAAATAATTTTCAACTGTCGAAAATTTTAAGTGCGCCAGGGATTGCCTTTTCTATAGTAAATTATTCAAAAAATAATTTTTTACTGTCGCAAATTTTAAATACGCCAGGGATTGCCTTTTCTATAGTAAATTATTCAAAAAATAATTTTTTACTGTCGCAAATTTTAATTACGCCAGGGATTGCCTTTTCTATAGTAAATTATTCAAAAAATAATTTTATACTGTCGCAAATTTTAATTACGCCAGGGACTGCCTTTTCTATACTAAATTATTCAAAAAATAATTTTCAACTGTCGCAAATTTTAATTACGCCAGGGATTGCCTTTTCTATAGTAAATTATTCAAAAAATAATTTTCAACTGTCGCAAATTTTAATTACGCCAGGGATTGCCTTTTCTATAGTAAATTATTCAAAAAATAATTTTTTACTGTCGCAAATTTTAAATATCCCAGGGATTGCCTTTTCTATAGTAAATTATTCAAAAAATAATTTTCAAATGTCGCAAATTTTAATTACGCCAGGGATTGCCTTTTCTATAGTAAATTATTCAAAAAATAATTTAATACTGTCGCAAATTTTAATTACGCCAGGGATTGCCTTTTCTATAGTAAATTATTCAAAAAATAATTTTCAACTGTCGCAAATTTTAATTACGCCAGGAATTGCCTTTTCTATAGTAAATTATTCAAAAAATAATTTTCAACTGTCGCAAATTTTAATTAGGCCAGGGATTGCCTTTTCTATAGTAAATTATTCAAAAAATAATTTTATACTGTCGCAAATTTTAATTACGCCAGGGATTGCCCTTTCTATAGTAAATTATTCAAAAAATAATTTTTTACTGTCGCAAATTTTAAGTGCGCCAGGGATTGCCTTTTCTATAGTAAATTATTCAAAAAATAATTTTCAACTGTCGCAAATTTTAATTAACCCAGGGATTGCCTTTTCTATAGTAAATTATTCAAAAAATAATTTTCAACTGTCGCAAATTTTAATTACGCCAGGGATTGCCTTTTCTATAGTAAATTATTCAAAAAATAATTTTCAACTGTCGCAAATTTTAATTACGCCAGGGATTGCCTTTTCTATAGTAAATTATTCAAAAAATAATTTTTTACTGTCGCAAATTTTAAATATCCCAGGGATTGCCTTTTCTATAGTAAATTATTCAAAAAATAATTTTCAACTGTCGCAAATTTTAATTACGCCAGGGATTGCCTTTTCTATAGTAAATTATTCAAAAAATAATTTAATACTGTCGCAAATTTTAATTACGCCAGGGATTGCCTTTTCTATAGTAAATTATTCAAAAAATAATTTTCAACTGTCGCAAATTTTAATTACGCCAGGAATTGCCTTTTCTATAGTAAATTATTCAAAAAATAATTTTCAACTGTCGCAAATTTTAATTACGCCAGGGATTGCCTTTTCTATAGTAAATTATTCAAAAAATAATTTTATACTGTCGCAAATTTTAATTACGCCAGGGATTGCCTTTTCTATAGTAAATTATTCAAAAAATAATTTTTTACTGTCGCAAATTTTAAGTGCGCCAGGGATTGCCTTTTCTATAGTAAGTTATTCAAAAAATAATTTTCAACTGTCGCAAATTTTAATTACGCCAGGGATTGCCTTTTCTATAGTAAATTATTCAAAAAATAATTTTCTACTGTCGCAAATTTTAATTACGCCAGGGATTGCCTTTTCTATAGTAAATTATTCAAAAAATAATTTTCAACTGTCGCAAATTTTAATTACGCCAGGGATTGCCTTTTCTATAGTAAATTATTCAAAAAATAATTTTTTACTATCGCAAGTTTTAATTGCGCCAGGGATTGCCTTTTCTACAGTAAATTATTCAAAAAATAATTTTATACTGTCGCAAATTTTAATTACGCCAAGGATTGCCTTTTCTATAGTAAATTATTCAAAAAATAATTTTATACTGTCGCAATTTTAATTACGCCAGGGATTGCCTGTTCTATAGTAAATTATTCAAAAAATAATTTTCAACTGTCGCAAATTTTAATTACGCCAGGGATTGCCTTTTCTATAGTAAATTCTTCAAAAAATAATTTTCAACTGTCGCAAATTTCAAATCCGCCAGGGATTGCCTTTTCTATAGTAAATTATTCAAAAAATAATTTTTTACTATCGCAAGTTTTAATTGCGCCAGGGATTGCCTTTTCTACAGTAAATTTTTCCAAATATTAATTTATTACTGTCGCAAATTTTAATTACGCCAGGGATTGCCTTTTCTATAGTAAATTATTCAAAAAATAATTTTCTACTGTCGCAAATTTTAATTACGCCAGGGATTGCCTTTTCTATAGTAAATTATTCAAAAAATAATTTTATACTGTCGCAAATTTTAAATACGCCAGGGATTGCCTTTTCTATAGTAAATTATTCAAAAAATAATTTTATACTGTCGCAAATTTTAATTACGCCAGGGATTGCCTTTTCTATAGTAAATTATTCAAAAAATAATTTTTTACTGTCGCAAATTTTAAGTGCGCCAGGGATTGCCTTTTCTATAGTAAATTATTCAAAAAATAATTTTCAACTGTCGCAAATTTTAATTACGCCAGGGATTGCCTTTTCTATAGTAAATTATTCAAAAAATAATTTTCAACTGTCGCAAATTTTAATTACGCCAGGGATTGCCTTTTCTATAGTAAATTATTCAAAAAATAATTTAATACTGTCGCAAATTTTAATTACGCCAGGGATTGCCTTTTCTATAGTAAATTATTCAAAAAATAATTTTCAACTGTCGCAAATTTTAATTACGCCAGGAATTGCCTTTTCTATAGTAAATTATTCAAAAAATAATTTTCAACTGTCGCTAATTTTAATTACGCCAGGGATTGCCTTTTCTATAGTAAATTTTTCAAAAAATAATTTTATACTGTCGCAAATTTTAATTACGCCAGGGATTGCCTTTTCTATAGTAAATTATTCAAAAAATAATTTTTTACTGTCGCAAATTTTAAGTGCGCCAGGGATTGCCTTTTCTATAGTAAATTATTCAAAAAATAATTTTCAACTGTCGCAAATTTTAATTACGCCAGGGATTGCCTTTGCTATAGTAAATTATTCAAAAAATAATTTTCAACTATCGCAAATTTTAATTACGCCAGGGATTGCCTTTTCTATAGTAAATTATTCAAAAAATAATTTTCAACTGTCGCAAATTTTAATTACGCCAGGGATTGCCTTTTCTATAGTAAATTATTCAAAAAATAATTTTTTACTGTCGCAAATTTTAAATATCCCAGGGATTGCCTTTTCTATAGTAAATTATTCAAAAAATAATTTTCAACTGTCGCAAATTTTAATTACGCCAGGGATTGCCTTTTCTATAGTAAATTTTTCAAAAAATAATTTTATACTGTCGCAAATTTTAATTACGCCAGGGATTGCCTTTTCTATAGTAAATTATTCAAAAAATAATTTTTTACTGTCGCAAATTTTAAGTGCGCCAGGGATTGCCTTTTCTATAGTAAATTATTCAAAAAATAATTTTCAACTGTCGCAAATTTTAATAACGCCAGGGATTGCCTTTTCTATAGTAAATTATTCAAAAAATAATTTTCAACTGTCGCAAATTTTAATTACGCCAGGGATTGCCTTGTCTATAGTAAATTTTTCAAAAAATAATTTTATACTGTCGCAAATTTTAATTACGCCAGGGATTGCCTTTTCTATAGTAAATTATTCAAAAAATAATTTTTTACTGTCGCAAATTTTAAGTGCGCCAGGGATTGCCTTTTCTATAGTAAATTATTCAAAAAATAATTTTCAACTGTCGCAAATTTTAATTACGCCAGGGATTGCCTTTTCTATAGTAAATTATTCAAAAAATAATTTTCAACTGTCGCAAATTTTAATTACGCCAGGGATTGCCTTTTCTATAGTAAATTATTCAAAAAATAATTTTCAACTGTCGCAAATTTTAATTACGCCAGGGATTGCCTTTTCTATAGTAAATTATTCAAAAAATAATTTTTTACTGTCGCAAATTTTAAATATCCCAGGGATTGCCTTTTCTATAGTAAATTATTCAAAAAATAATTTTCAACTGTCGCAAATTTTAATTACGCCAGGGATTGCCTTTTCTATAGTAAATTATTCAAAAAATAATTTAATACTGTCGCAAATTTTAATTACGCCAGGGATTGCCTTTTCTATAGTAAATTATTAAAAAAATAATTTTCAACTGTCGCAAATTTTAATTACGCCAGGAATTGCCTTTTCTATAGTAAATTATTCAAAAAATAATTTTCAACTGTCGCAAATTTTAATTACGCCAGGGATTGCCTTTTCTATAGTAAATTAATCAAAAAATAATTTTATACTGTCGCAAATTTTAATTACGCCAGGGATTGCCTTTTCTATAGTAAATTATTCAAAAAATAATTTTTTACTATCGCAAGTTTTAATTGCGCCAGGGATTGCCTTTTCTACAGTAAATTATTCAAAAAATAATTTTATACTGTCGCAAATTTTAATTACGCCAAGGATTGCCTTTTCTATAGTAAATTATTCAAAAAATAATTTTCAACTGTCGCAAATTTTAATTACGCCAGGGATTGCCTTTTCTATAGTAAATTATTCAAAAAATAATTTTTTACTGTCGCAAATTTTAAATATCCCAGGGATTGCCTTTTCTATAGTAAATTATTCAAAAAATAATTTTCAACTGTCGCAAATTTTATTACGTCAGGGATTGCCTTTTCTATAGTAAATTATTCAAAAAATAATTTAATACTGTCGCAAATTTTAATTACGCCAGGGATTGCCTTTTCTATAGTAAATTATTCAAAAAATAATTTTCAACTGTCGCAAATTTTAATTACGCCAGGAATTGCCTTTTCTATAGTAAATTATTCAAAAAATAATTTTCAACTGTCGCAAATTTTAATTACGCCAGGGATTGCCTTTTCTATAGTAAATTATTCAAAAAATAATTTTATACTGTCGCAAATTTTAATTACGCCAGGGATTGCCTTTTCTATAGTAAATTATTCAAAAAATAATTTTTTACTGTCGCAAATTTTAAGTGCGCCAGGGATTGCCTTTTCTATAGTAAGTCATTCAAAAAATAATTTTCAACTGTCGCAAATTTTAATTACGCCAGGGATTGCCTTTTATATAGTAAATTATTCAAAAAATAATTTTCTACTGTCGCAAATTTTAATTACGCCAGGGATTGCCTTTTCTATAGTAAATTATTCAAAAAATAATTTTCAACTGTCGCAAATTTTAATTACGCCAGGGATTGCCTTTTCTATAGTAAATTATTCAAAAAATAATTTTTTACTATCGCAAGTTTTAATTGCGCCAGGGATTGCCTTTTCTACAGTAAATTATTCAAAAAATAATTTTATACTGTCGCAAATTTTAATTACGCCAAGGATTGCCTTTTCTATAGTAAATTATTCAAAAAATAATTTTATACTGTCGCAAATTTTAATTACGCCAGGGATTGCCTGTTCTATAGTAAATTATTCAAAAAATAATTTTCAACTGTCGCAAATTTTAATTACGCCAGGGATTGCCTTTTCTATAGTAAATTCTTCAAAAAATAATTTTCAACTGTCGCAAATTTCAAATCCGCCAGGGATTGCCTTTTCTATAGTAAATTATTCAAAAAATAATTTTTTACTATCGCAAGTTTTAATTGCGCCAGGGATTGCCTTTTCTACAGTAAATTTTTCCAAATATTAATTTATTACTGTCGCAAATTTTAATTACGCCAGGGATTGCCTTTTCTATAGTAAATTATTCAAAAAATAATTTTCTACTGTCGCAAATTTTAATTACGCCAGGGATTGCCTTTTCTATAGTAAATTATTCAAAAAATAATTTTATACTGTCGCAAATTTTAAATACGCCAGGGATTGCCTTTTCTATAGTAAATTATTCAAAAAATAATTTTATACTGTCGCAAATTTTAATTACGCCAGGGATTGCCTTTTCTATAGTAAATTATCCAAAAAATAATTTTTTACTGTCGCAAATTTTAAATACGCCAGGGATTGCCTTTTCTATAGTAAATTATTCAAAAAATAATTTCCTACTGTCGCAAATTTTAATTACGCCAGGGATTGCCTTTTCTACAGTAAATTATTCAAAAAATAATTTTCTACTGTCGCAAATTTTAATTACGCCAGGGATTGCCTTTTCTATAGTAAATTATTCAAAAAATAATTTTTTACTGTCGCAAATTTTAAATACGCCAGGGATTGCCTTTTCTATAGTAAATTATTCAAAAAATAATTTTATACTGTCGCAAATTTTAATTACGCCAGGGAGTGCCTTTTCTATAGTAAATTATTCAAAAAATAATTTTCAACTGTCGCAAATTTTAATTACGCCAGGGATTGCCTTTTCTATAGTAAATTATTCAAAAAATAATCTAATACTGTCGCAAATTTTAATTACGCCAGGGATTGCCTTTTCTATAGTAAATTATTCAAAAAGTAATTTTTTACTGTCGCAAATTTTAAATACGCCAGGGTTGGCCTTTTCTATAGTAAATTATTCAAAAATAATTTTTTACTGTCGCAAATTTTAATTACGCCAGGGATTGCCTTTTCTATAGTAAATTATTCAAAAAATATTTTTTTACTGTCGCAAATTTTAAATACGCCAGGGATGGCCTTTTCTATAGTAAATTATTCAAAAATAATTTTTTACTGTCGCAAATTTTAATTACGCCAGGGATTGCCTTTTCTATAGTAAATTATTCAAAAAATAATTTTCAACTGTCGCAAATTTTAATTACGCCAGGGATTGCCTTTTCTATAGTAAATTATTCAAAAAATAATTTTTTACTGTCGGAAATTTTAATTACGCCAGGGATTGCCTTTTCTATAGTAAATTATTCAAAAAATAATTTTATACTGTCGCAAATTTTAATTGCGCCAGGGATTGCCTTTTCTATAGTAAAATATTCAAAAAATAATTTTATACTGTCGCAAATTTTAATTACGCCAGGGATTGCCTTTTCTATAGTAAATTGTTCAAAAAATAATTTTATACTGTCGCAAATTTTAATGGCGCCAGGGATTGCCTTTTCTATAGTAAATTATTCAAAAAATAATTTTATACTGTCGCAAATTTTAATTACGCCAGGGATTGCCTTTTCTATAGTAAATTATTCAAAAAATAATTTTCTACTGTCGCAAATTTTAATTACGCCAGGGATTGCCTTTTCTATAGTAAATTATTCAAAAAATAATTTTTTACTGTCGCAAATTGTAATTGCGCCAGGGATTGCCTTTTCTATAGTAAATTATTCAAAAAATAATTTCTTACTGTCGCAAATTTTAAATACGCCAGGGATTGCCTTTTCTATAGTAAATTATTCAAAAAATAATTTTCAACTGTCGAAAATTTTAAGTGCGCCAGGGATTGCCTTTTCTATAGTAAATTATTCAAAAAATAATTTTTTACTGTCGCAAATTTTAAATACGCCAGGGATTGCCTTTTCTATAGTAAATTATTCAAAAAATAATTTTATACTGTCGCAAATTTTAATTACGCCAGGGATTGCCTTTTCTATACTAAATTATTCAAAAAATAATTTTCAACTGTCGCAAATTTTAATTACGCCAGGGATTGCCTTTTCTATAGTAAATTATTCAAAAAATAATTTTCAACTGTCGCAAATTTTAATTACGCCAGGGATTGCCTTTTCTATATTAAATTATTCAAAAAATAATTTTTTACTGTCGCAAATTTTAAATATCCCAGGGATTGCCTTTTCTATAGTAAATTATTCAAAAAATAATTTTCAAATGTCGCAAATTTTAATTACGCCAGGGATTGCCTTTTCTATAGTAAATTATTCAAAAAATAATTTAATACTGTCGCAAATTTTAATTACGCCAGGGATTGCCTTTTCTATAGTAAATTATTCAAAAAATAATTTTCAACTGTCGCAAATTTTAATTACGCCAGGAATTGCCTTTTCTATAGTAAATTATTCAAAAAATAATTTTCAACTCTCGCAAATTTTAATTACGCCAGGGATTGCCTTTTCTATAGTAAATTATTCAAACAATAATTTTATACTGTCGCAAATTTTAATTACGCCAGGGATTGCCTTTTCTATAGAAAATTATTCAAAAAATAATTTTTTACTGTCGCAAATTTTAAGTGCGCCAGGGATTGCCTTTTCTATAGTAAATTATTCAAAAAATAATTTTCAACTGTCGCAAATTTTAATTACGCCAGGGATTGCCTTTTCTATAGTAAATTATTCAAAAAATAATTTTCAACTGTCGCAAATTTTAATTACGCCAGGGATTGCCTTTTCTATAGTAAATTATTCAAAAAATAATTTTCAACTGTCGCAAATTTTAATTACGCCAGGGATTGCCTTTTCTATAGTAAATTATTCAAAAAATAATTTTTTACTGTCGCAAATTTTAAATATCCCAGGGATTGCCTTTTCTATAGTAAATTATTCAAAAAATAATTTTCAACTGTCGCAAATTTTAATTACGCCAGGGATTGCCTTTTCTATAGCAAATTATTCAAAAAATAATTTAATACTGTCGCAAATTTTAATTACGCCAGGGATTGCCTTTTCTATAGTAAATTATTCAAAAAATAATTTTCAACTGTCGCAAATTTTAATTACGCCAGGAATTGCCTTTTCTATAGTAAATTATTCAAGAAATAATTTTCAACTGTCGCAAATTTTAATTACGCCAGGGATTGCCTTTTCTATAGTAAATTATTCAAAAAATAATTTTATACTGTCGCAAATTTTAATTATGCCAGGGATTGCCTTTTCTATTGTAAATTATTCAAAAAATAATTTTTTACTGTCGCAAATTTTAAGTGCGCCAGGGATTGCCTTTTCTATAGTAAGTTATTCAAAAAATAATTTTCAACTGTCGCAAATTTTAATTACGCCAGGGATTGCCTTTTCTATAGTAAATTATTCAAAAAATAATTTTCTACTGTCGCAAATTTTAATTACGCCAGGGATTGCCTTTTCTATAGTAAATTATTCAAAAAATAATTTTCAACTGTCGCAAATTTTAATTACGCCAGGGATTGCCTTTTCTATAGTAAATTATTCAAAAAATAATTTTTTACTATCGCAAGTTTTAATTGCGCCAGGGATTGCCTTTTCTACAGTAAATTATTCAAAAAATAATTTTATACTGTCGCAAATTTTAATTACGCCAAGGATTGCCTTTTCTATAGTAAATTATTCAAAAAATAATTTTATACTGTCGCAATTTTAATTACGCCAGGGATTGCCTGTTCTATAGTAAATTATTCAAAAAATAATTTTCAACTGTCGCAAATTTTAATTACGCCAGGGATTGCCTTTTCTATAGTAAATTCTTCAAAAAATAATTTTCAACTGTCGCAAATTTCAAATCCGCCAGGGATTGCCTTTTCTATAGTAAATTATTCAAAAAATAATTTTTTACTATCGCAAGTTTTAATTGCGCCAGGGATTGCCTTTTCTACAGTAAATTTTTCCAAATATTAATTTATTACTGTCGCAAATTTTAATTACGCCAGGGATTGCCTTTTCTATAGTAAATTATTCAAAAAATAATTTTCTACTGTCGCAAATTTTAATTACGCCAGGGATTGCCTTTTCTATAGTAAATTATTCAAAAAATAATTTTATACTGTCGCAAATTTTAAATACGCCAGGGATTGCCTTTTCTATAGTAAATTATTCAAAAAATAATTTTATACTGTCGCAAATTTTAATTACGCCAGGGATTGCCTTTTCTATAGTAAATTATTCAAAAAATAATTTTTTACTGTCGCAAATTTTAAGTGCGCCAGGGATTGCCTTTTCTATAGTAAATTATTCAAAAAATAATTTTCAACTGTCGCAAATTTTAATTACGCCAGGGATTGCCTTTTCTATAGTAAATTATTCAAAAAATAATTTTCAACTGTCGCAAATTTTAATTACGCCAGGGATTGCCTTTTCTATAGTAAATTATTCAAAAAATAATTTTCAACTGTCGCAAATTTTAATTACGCCAGGGATTGCCTTTTCTATAGTAAATTATTCAAAAAATAATTTTCAACTGTCGCAAATTTTAATTACGCCAGGGATTGCCTTTTCTATAGTAAATTATTCAAAAAATAATTTTTTACTGTCGCAAATTTTAGATATCCCAGGGATTGCCTTTTCTATAGTAAATTATTCAAAAAATAATTTTCAACTGTCGCAAATTTTAATTACGCCAGGGATTGCCTTTTCTATAGTAAATTTTTCAAAAAATAATTTTATACTGTCGCAAATTTTAATTACGCCAGGGATTGCCTTTTCTATAGTAAATTATTCAAAAAATAATTTTTTACTGTCGCAAATTTTAAGTGCGCCAGGGATTGCCTTTTCTATAGTAAATTATTCAAAAAATAATTTTCAACTGTCGCAAATTTTAATTACGCCAGGGATTGCCTTTTCTATAGTAAATTATTCAAAAAATAATTTTCAACTGTCGCAAATTTTAATTACGCCAGGGATTGCCTTTTCTATAGTAAATTTTTCAAAAAATAATTTTATACTGTCGCAAATTTTAATTACGCCAGGGATTGCCTTTTCTATAGTAAATTATTCAAAAAATAATTTTTTACTGTCGCAAATTTTAAGTGCGCCAGGGATTGCCTTTTCTATAGTAAATTATTCAAAAAATAATTTTCAACTGTCGCAAATTTTAATTACGCCAGGGATTGCCTTTTCTATAGTAAATTATTCAAAAAATAATTTTCAACTGTCGCAAATTTTAATTACGCCAGGGATTGCCTTTTCTATAGTAAATTATTCAAAAAATAATTTTCAACTGTCGCAAATTTTAATTACGCCAGGGATTGCCTTTTCTATAGTAAATTATTCAAAAAATAATTTTTTACTGTCGCAAATTTTAAATATCCCAGGGATTGCCTTTTCTATAGTAAATTATTCAAAAAATAATTTTCAACTGTCGCAAATTTTAATTACGCCAGGGATTGCCTTTTCTATAGTAAATTATTCAAAAAATAATTTAATACTGTCGCAAATTTTAATTACGCCAGGGATTGCCTTTTCTATAGTAAATTATTAAAAAAATAATTTTCAACTGTCGCAAATTTTAATTACGCCAGGAATTGCCTTTTCTATAGTAAATTATTCAAAAAATAATTTTCAACTGTCGCAAATTTTAATTACGCCAGGGATTGCCTTTTCTATAGTAAATTATTCAAAAAATAATTTTATACTGTCGCAAATTTTAATTACGCCAGGGATTGCCTTTTCTATAGTAAATTATTCAAAAAATAATTTTTCACTATCGCAAGTTTTAATTGCGCCAGGGATTGCCTTTTCTACAGTAAATTATTCAAAAAATAATTTTATACTGTCGCAAATTTTAATTACGCCAAGGATTGCCTTTTCTATAGTAAATTATTCAAAAAATAATTTTCAACTGTCGCAAATTTTAATTACGCCAGGGATTGCCTTTTCTATAGTAAATTATTCAAAAAATAATTTTTTACTGTCGCAAATTTTAAATATCCCAGGGATTGCCTTTTCTATAGTAAATTATTCAAAAAATAATTTTCAACTGTCGCAAATTTTAATTACGTCAGGGATTGCCTTTTCTATAGTAAATTATTCAAAAAATAATTTAATACTGTCGCAAATTTTAATTACGCCAGGGATTGCCTTTTCTATAGTAAATTATTCAAAAAATAATTTTCAACTGTCGCAAATTTTAATTACGCCAGCAATTGCCTTTTCTATAGTAAATTATTCAAAAAATAATTTTCAACTGTCGCAAATTTTAATTACGCCAGGGATTGCCTTTTCTATAGTAAATTATTCAAAAAATAATTTTATACTGTCGCAAATTTTAATTACGCCAGGGATTGCCTTTTCTATAGTAAATTATTCAAAAAATAATTTTTTACTGTCGCAAATTTTAAGTGCGCCAGGGATTGCCTTTTCTATAGTAAGTCATTCAAAAAATAATTTTCAACTGTCGCAAATTTTAATTACGCCAGGGATTGCCTTTTCTATAGTAAATTATTCAAAAAATAATTTTCTACTGTCGCAAATTTTAATTACGCCAGGGATTGCCTTTTCTATAGTAAATTATTCAAAAAATAATTTTCAACTGTCGCAAATTTTAATTACGCCAGGGATTGCCTTTTCTATAGTAAATTATTCAAAAAATAATTTTTTACTATCGCAAGTTTTAATTGCGCCAGGGATTGCCTTTTCTACAGTAAATTATTCAAAAAATAATTTTATACTGTCGCAAATTTTAATTACGCCAAGGATTGCCTTTTCTATAGTAAATTATTCAAAAAATAATTTTATACTGTCGCAAATTTTAATTACGCCAGGGATTGCCTGTTCTATAGTAAATTATTCAAAAAATAATTTTCAACTGTCGCAAATTTTAATTACGCCAGGGATTGCCTTTTCTATAGTAAATTCTTCAAAAAATAATTTTCAACTGTCGCAAATTTCAAATCCGCCAGGGATTGCCTTTTCTATAGTAAATTATTCAAAAAATAATTTTTTACTATCGCAAGTTTTAATTGCGCCAGGGATTGCCTTTTCTACAGTAAATTTTTCCAAATATTAATTTATTACTGTCGCAAATTTTAATTACGCCAGGGATTGCCTTTTCTATAGTAAATTATTCAAAAAATAATTTTCTACTGTCGCAAATTTTAATTACGCCAGGGATTGCCTTTTCTATAGTAAATTATTCAAAAAATAATTTTATACTGTCGCAAATTTTAAATACGCCAGGGATTGCCTTTTCTATAGTAAATTATTCAAAAAATAATTTTATACTGTCGCAAATTTTAATTACGCCAGGGATTGCCTTTTCTATAGTAAATTATTCAAAAAATAATTTTTTACTGTCGCAAATTTTAAGTGCGCCAGGGATTGCCTTTTCTATAGTAAATTATTCAAAAAATAATTTTCAACTGTCGCAAATTTTAATTACGCCAGGGATTGCCTTTTCTATAGTAAATTATTCAAAAAATAATTTTCAACTGTCGCAAATTTTAATTACGCCAGGGATTGCCTTTTCTATAGTAAATTATTCAAAAAATAATCTAATACTGTCGCAAATTTTAATTACGCCAGGGATTGCCTTTTCTATAGTAAATTATTCAAAAAGTAATTTTCAACTGTCGCAAATTTTAATTACGCCAGGAATTTCCTTTTCTATAGTAAATTATTCAAAAAATAATTTTCAACTGTCGCTAATTTTAATTACGCCAGGGATTGCCTTTTCTATAGCAAATTTTTCAAAAAATAATTTTATACTGTCGCAAATTTTAATTACGCCAGGGATTGCCTTTTCTATAGTAAATTATTCAAAAAATAATTTTTTACTGTCGCAAATTTTAAGTGCGCCAGGGATTACCTTTTCTATAGTAAATTATTCAAAAAATAATTTTCAACTGTCGCAAATTTTAATTACGCCAGGGATTGGCTTTTCTATAGTAAATTATTCAAAAAATAATTTTCAACTGTCGCAAATTTTAATTACGCCAGGGATTGCCTTTTCTAGAGTAAATTATTCAAAAAATAATTTTCAACTGTCGCAAATTTTAATTACGCCAGGGATTGCCTTTTCTATAGTAAATTATTCAAAAAATAATTTTCAACTGTCGCAAATTTTAATTACGCCAGGGATTGCCTTTTCTATAGTAAATTTTTCAAAAAATAATTTTATACTGTCGCAAATTTTAATTACGCCAGGGATTGCCTTTTCTATAGTAAATTATTCAAAAAATAATTTTTTACTGTCGCAAATTTTAAGTGCGCCAGGGATTGCCTTTTCTATAGTAAATTATTCAAAAAATAATTTTCAACTGTCGCAAATTTTAATTACGCCAGGAATTGCCTTTTCTATAGTAAATTATTCAAAAAATAATTTTCAACTGTCGCAAATTTTAATTACGCCAGGGATTGCCTTTTCTATAGTAAATTATTCAAAAAATAATTTTATACTGTCGCAAATTTTAATTACGCCAGGGATTGCCTTTTCTATAGTAAATTATTCAAAAAATAATTTTTTACTATCGCAAGTTTTAATTGCGCCAGGGATTGCCTTTTCTACTGTAAATTATTCAAAAAATAATTTTATACTGTCGCAAATTTTAATTACGCCAAGGATTGCCTTTTCTATAGTAAATTATTCAAAAAATAATTTTCAACTGTCGCAAATTTTAATTACGCCAGGGATTGCCTTTTCTATAGTAAATTATTCAAAAAATAATTTTTTACTGTCGCAAATTTTAAATATCCCAGGGATTGCCTTTTCTATAGTAAATTATTCAAAAAATAATTTTCAACTGTCGCAAATTTTAATTACGTCAGGGATTGCCTTTTCTATAGTAAATTATTCAAAAAATAATTTAATACTGTCGCAAATTTTAATTACGCCAGGGATTGCCTTTTCTATAGTAAATTATTCAAAAAATAATTTTCAACTGTCGCAAATTTTAATTACGCCAGGAATTGCCTTTTCTATAGTAAATTATTCAAAAAATAATTTTCAACTGTCGCAAATTTTAATTACGCCAGGGATTGCCTTTTCTATAGTAAATTATTCAAAAAATAATTTTGTACTGTCGCAAATTTTAATTACGCCAGGGATTGCCTTTTCTATAGTAAATTATTCAAAAAATAATTTTTTACTGTCGCAAATTTTAAGTGCGCCAGGGATTGCCTTTTCTATAGTAAGTCATTCAAAAAATAATTTTCAACTGTCGCAAATTTTAATTACGCCAGGGATTGCCTTTTCTATAGTAAATTATTCAAAAAATAATTTTCTACTGTCGCAAATTTTAATTACGCCAGGGATTGCCTTTTCTATAGTAAATTATTCAAAAAATAATTTTCAACTGTCGCAAATTTTAATTACGCCAGGGATTGCCTTTTCTATAGTAAATTATTCAAAAAATAATTTTTTACTATCGCAAGTATTAATTGCGCCAGGGATTGCCTTTTCTACAGTAAATTATTCAAAAAATAATTTTATACTGTCGCAAATTTTAATTACGCCAAGGATTGCCTTTTCTATAGTAAATTATTCAAAAAATAATTTTATACTGTCGCAAATTTTAATTACGCCAGGGATTGCCTGTTCTATAGTAAATTATTCAAAAAATAATTTTCAACTGTCGCAAATTTTAATTACGCCAGGGATTGCCTTTTCTATAGTAAATTCTTCAAAAAATAATTTTCAACTGTCGCAAATTTCAAATCCGCCAGGGATTGCCTTTTCTATAGTAAATTATTCAAAAAATAATTTTTTACTATCGCAAGTTTTAATTGCGCCAGGGATTGCCTTTTCTACAGTAAATTTTTCCAAATATTAATTTATTACTGTCGCAAATTTTAATTACGCCAGGGATTGCCTTTTCTATAGTAAATTATTCAAAAAATAATTTTCTACTGTCGCAAATTTTAATTACGCCAGGGATTGCCTTTTCTATAGTAAATTATTCAAAAAATAATTTTATACTGTCGCAAATTTTAAATACGCCAGGGATTGCCTTTTCTATAGTAAATTATTCAAAAAATAATTTTATACTGTCGCAAATTTTAATTACGCCAGGGATTGCCTTTTCTATAGTAAATTATTCAAAAAATAATTTTTTACTGTCGCAAATTTTAAGTGCGCCAGGGATTGCCTTTTCTATAGTAAATTATTCAAAAAATAATTTTCAACTGTCGCAAATTTTAATTACGCCAGGGATTGCCTTTTCTATAGTAAATTATTCAAAAAATAATTTTCAACTGTCGCAAATTTTAATTACGCCAGGGATTGCCTTTTCGATAGTAAATTATTCAAAAAATAATCTAATACTGTCGCAAATTTTAATTACGCCAGGGATTGCCTTTTCTATAGTAAATTATTCAAAAAGTAATTTTTTACTGTCGCAAATTTTAAATACGCCAGGAATGGCCTTTTCTATAGTAAATTATTCAAAAATAATTTTTTACTGTCGCAAATTTTAATTACGCCAGGGATTGCCTTTTCTATAGTAAATTATTCAAAAAATAATTTTTTACTGTCGCAAATTTTAAATACGCCAGGGATGGCCTTTTCTATAGTAAATTATTCAAAAATAATTTTTTACTGTCGCAAATTTTAATTACGCCAGGGATTGCCTTTTCTATAGTAAATTATTCAAAAAATAATTTTCAACTGTCGCAAATTTTAATTACGCCAGGGATTGCCTTTTCTATAGTAAATTATTCAAAAAATAATTTTTTACTGTCGGAAATTTTAATTACGCCAGGGATTGCCTTTTCTATAGTAAATTATTCAAAAAATAATTTTATACTGTCGCATATTTTAATTGCGCCAGGGATTGCCTTTTCTATAGTAAAATATTCAAAAAATAATTTTATACTGTCGCAAATTTTAATTACGCCAGGGATTGCCTTTTCTATAGTAAATTGTTCAAAAAATAATTTTATACTGTCGCAAATTTTAATGGCGCCAGGGATTGCCTTTTCTATAGTAAATTATTCAAAAAATAATTTTCAACTGTCGCAAATTTTAATTACGCCAGGGATTGCCTTTTCTATAGTAAATTATTCAAAAAATAATTTTTTACTGTCGCAAATTGTAATTGCGCCAGGGATTGCCTTTTCTATAGTAAATTATTCAAAAAATAATTTCTTACTGTCGCAAATTTTAAATACGCCAGGGATTGCCTTTTCTATAGTAAATTATTCAAAAAATAATTTTCAACTGTCGAAAATTTTAAGTGCGCCAGGGATTGCCTTTTCTATAGTAAATTATTCAAAAAATAATTTTTTACTGTCGCAAATTTTAAATACGCCAGGGATTGCCTTTTCTATAGTAAATTATTCAAAAAATAATTTTTTACTGTCGCAAATTTTAATTACGCCAGGGATTGCCTTTTCTATAGTAAATTATTCAAAAAATAATTTTATACTGTCGCAAATTTTAATTACGCCAGGGATTGCCTTTTCTATACTAAATTATTCAAAAAATAATTTTCAACTGTCGCAAATTTTAATTACGCCAGGGATTGCCTTTTCTATAGTAAATTATTCAAAAAATAATTTTCAACTGTCGCAAATTTTAATTACGCCAGGGATTGCCTTTTCTATATTAAATTATTCAAAAAATAATTTTTTACTGTCGCAAATTTTAAATATCCCAGGGATTGCCTTTTCTATAGTAAATTATTCAAAAAATAATTTTCAAATGTCGCAAATTTTAATTACGCCAGGGATTGCCTTTTCTATAGTAAATTATTCAAAAAATAATTTTCAACTGTCGCAAATTTTAATTACGCCAGGAATTGCCTTTTCTATAGTAAATTATTCAAAAACTAATTTTTTACTGTCGCAAATTCCAAATCCGCCAGGGATTGCCTTTTCTATAGTAAACTTTTCAAAAAATAATTTTTTACTATCGCAAGTTTTAAATACGCCAGGGATTGCCTTTTCTATAGTAAATTATTCAAAAAATAATTTTATACTGTCGCAAATTTTAATGGCGCCAGGGATTGCCTTTTCTATAGTAAATTATTCAAAAAATAATTTTCAACTGTCGCAAATTTTAATTACGCCAGGGATTGCCTTTTCTATAGTAAATTATTCAAAAAATAATTTTCAACTGTCGCAAATTTTAATTACGCCAGGGATTGCCTTTTCTATAGTAAATTATTCAAAAAATAATTTTCAACTGTCGCAAATTTTAATTACGCCAGGGATTGCCTTTTCTATAGTAAATTATTCAAAAAATAATTTTTTACTGTCGCAAATTTTAAATATCCCAGGGATTGCCTTTTCTATAGTAAATTATTCAAAAAATAATTTTCAACTGTCGCAAATTTTAATTACGCCAGGGATTGCCTTTTCTATAGCAAATTATTCAAAAAATAATTTAATACTGTCGCAAATTTTAATTACGCCAGGGATTGCCTTTTCTATAGTAAATTATTCAAAAAATAATTTTCAACTGTCGCAAATTTTAATTACGCCAGGAATTGCCTTTTCTATAGTAAATTATTCAAAAAATAATTTTCAACTGTCGCAAATTTTAATTACGCCAGGGATTGCCTTTTCTATAGTAAATTATTCAAAAAATAATTTTATACTGTCGCAAATTTTAATTACGCCAGGGATTGCCTTTTCTATAGTAAATTATTCAAAAAATAATTTTTTACTGTCGCAAATTTTAAGTGCGCCAGGGATTGCCTTTTCTATAGTAAGTTATTCAAAAAATAATTTTCAACTGTCGCAAATTTTAATTACGCCAGGGATTGCCTTTTCTATAGTAAATTATTCAAAAAATAATTTTCTACTGTCGCAAATTTTAATTACGCCAGGGATTGCCTTTTCTATAGTAAATTATTCAAAAAATAATTTTCAACTGTCGCAAATTTTAATTACGCCAGGGATTGCCTTTTCTATAGTAAATTATTCAAAAAATAATTTTTTACTATCGCAAGTTTTAATTGCGCCAGGGATTGCCTTTTCTACAGTAAATTATTCAAAAAATAATTTTATACTGTCGCAAATTTTAATTACGCCAAGGATTGCCTTTTCTATAGTAAATTATTCAAAAAATAATTTTATACTGTCGCAATTTTAATTACGCCAGGGATTGCCTGTTCTATAGTAAATTATTCAAAAAATAATTTTCAACTGTCGCAAATTTTAATTACGCCAGGGATTGCCTTTTCTATAGTAAATTCTTCAAAAAATAATTTTCAACTGTCGCAAATTTCAAATCCGCCAGGGATTGCCTTTTCTATAGTAAATTATTCAAAAAATAATTTTTTACTATCGCAAGTTTTAATTGCGCCAGGGATTGCCTTTTCTACAGTAAATTTTTCCAAATATTAATTTATTACTGTCGCAAATTTTAATTACGCCAGGGATTGCCTTTTCTATAGTAAATTATTCAAAAAATAATTTTCTACTGTCGCAAATTTTAATTACGCCAGGGATTGCCTTTTCTATAGTAAATTATTCAAAAAATAATTTTATACTGTCGCAAATTTTAAATACGCCAGGGATTGCCTTTTCTATAGTAAATTATTCAAAAAATAATTTTATACTGTCGCAAATTTTAATTACGCCAGGGATTGCCTTTTCTATAGTAAATTATTCAAAAAATAATTTTTTACTGTCGCAAATTTTAAGTGCGCCAGGGATTGCCTTTTCTATAGTAAATTATTCAAAAAATAATTTTCAACTGTCGCAAATTTTAATTACGCCAGGGATTGCCTTTTCTATAGTAAATTATTCAAAAAATAATTTTCAACTGTCGCAAATTTTAATTACGCCAGGGATTGCCTTTTCTATAGTAAATTATTCAAAAAATAATTTAATACTGTCGCAAATTTTAATTACGCCAGGGATTGCCTTTTCTATAGTAAATTATTCAAAAAATAATTTTCAACTGTCGCAAATTTTAATTACGCCAGGAATTGCCTTTTCTATAGTAAATTATTCAAAAAATAATTTTCAACTGTCGCTAATTTTAATTACGCCAGGGATTGCCTTTTCTATAGTAAATTTTTCAAAAAATAATTTTATACTGTCGCAAATTTTAATTACGCCAGGGATTGCCTTTTCTATAGTAAATTATTCAAAAAATAATTTTTTACTGTCGCAAATTTTAAGTGCGCCAGGGATTGCCTTTTCTATAGTAAATTATTCAAAAAGTAATTTTCAACTGTCGCAAATTTTAATTACGCCAGGGATTGCCTTTTCTATAGTAAATTATTCAAAAAATAATTTTCAACTGTCGCAAATTTTAATTACGCCAGGGATTGCCTTTTCTATAGTAAATTATTCAAAAAATAATTTTCAACTGTCGCAAATTTTAATTACGCCAGGGATTGCCTTTTCTATAGTAAATTATTCAAAAAATAATTTTTTACTGTCGCAAATTTTAGATATCCCAGGGATTGCCTTTTCTATAGTAAATTATTCAAAAAATAATTTTCAACTGTCGCAAATTTTAATTACGCCAGGGATTGCCTTTTCTATAGTAAATTTTTCAAATAATAATTTTATACTGTCGCAAATTTTAATTACGCCAGGGATTGCCTTTTCTATAGTAAATTATTCAAAAAATAATTTTTTACTGTCGCAAATTTTAAGTGCGCCAGGGAATGCCTTTTCTATAGTAAATTATTCAAAAAATAATTTTCAACTGTCGCAAATTTTAATTACGCCAGGGATTGCCTTTTCTATAGTAAATTATTCAAAAAATAATTTTCAACTGTCGCAAATTTTAATTACGCCAGGGATTGCCTTTTCTATAGTAAATTTTTCAAAAAATAATTTTATACTGTCGCAAATTTTAATTACGCCAGGGATTGCCTTTTCTATAGTAAATTATTCAAAAAATAATTTTTTACTGTCGCAAATTTTAAGTGCGCCAGGGATTGCCTTTTCTATAGTAAATTATTCAAAAAATAATTTTCAACTGTCGCAAATTTTAATTACGCCAGGGATTGCCTTTTCTATAGTAAATTATTCAAAAAATAATTTTCAACTGTCGCAAATTTTAATTACGCCAGGGATTGCCTTTTCTATAGTAAATTATTCAAAAAATAATTTTCAACTGTCGCAAATTTTAATTACGCCAGGGATTGCCTTTTCTATAGTAAATTATTCAAAAAATAATTTTTTACTGTCGCAAATTTTAAATATCCCAGGGATTGCCTTTTCTATAGTAAATTATTCAAAAAATAATTTTCAACTGTCGCAAATTTTAATTACGCCAGGGATTGCCTTTTCTATAGTAAATTATTCAAAAAATAATTTAATACTGTCGCAAATTTTAATTACGCCAGGGATTGCCTTTTCTATAGTAAATTATTAAAAAAATAATTTTCAACTGTCGCAAATTTTAATTACGCCAGGAATTGCCTTTTCTATAGTAAATTATTCAAAAAATAATTTTCAACTGTCGCAAATTTTAATTACGCCAGGGATTGCCTTTTCTATAGTAAATTATTCAGAAAATAATTTTATACTGTCGCAAATTTTAATTACGCCAGGGATTGCCTTTTCTATAGTAAATTATTCAAAAAATAATTTTTTACTATCGCAAGTTTTAATTGCGCCAGGGATTGCCTTTTCTACAGTAAATTATTCAAAAAATAATTTTATACTGTCGCAAATTTTAATTACGCCAAGGATTGCCTTTTCTATAGTAAATTATTCAAAAAATAATTTTCAACTGTCGCAAATTTTAATTACGCCAGGGATTGCCTTTTCTATAGTAAATTATTCAAAAAATAATTTTTTACTGTCGCAAATTTTAAATATCCCAGGGATTGCCTTTTCTATAGTAAATTATTCAAAAAATAATTTTCAACTGTCGCAAATTTTAATTACGTCAGGGATTGTCTTTTCTATAGTAAATTATTCAAAAAATAATTTAATACTGTCGCAAATTTTAATTACGCCAGGGATTGCCTTTTCTATAGTAAATTATTCAAAAAATAATTTTCAACTGTCGCAAATTTTAATTACGCCAGGAATTGCCTTTTCTATAGTAAATTATTCAAAAAATAATTTTCAACTGTCGCAAATTTTAATTACGCCAGGGATTGCCTTTTCTATAGTAAATTATTCAAAAAATAATTTTATACTGTCGCAAATTTTAATTACGCCAGGGATTGCCTTTTCTATAGTAAATTATTCAAAAAATAATTTTTTACTGTCGCAAATTTTAAGTGCGCCAGGGATTGCCTTTTCTATAGTAAGTCATTCAAAAAATAATTTTCAACTGTCGCAAATTTTAATTACGCCAGGGATTGCCTTTTCTATAGTAAATTATTCAAAAAATAATTTTCTACTGTCGCAAATTTTAATTACGCCAGGGATTGCCTTTTCTATAGTAAATTATTCAAAAAATAATTTTCAACTGTCGCAAATTTTAATGACGCCAGGGATTGCCTTTTCTATAGTAAATTATTCAAAAAATAATTTTTTACTATCGCAAGTTTTAATTGCGCCAGGGATTGCCTTTTCTACAGTAAATTATTCAAAAAATAATTTTATACTGTCGCAAATTTTAATTACGCCAAGGATTGCCTTTTCTATAGTAAATTATTCAAAAAATAATTTTATACTGTCGCAAATTTTAATTACGCCAGGGATTGCCTGTTCTATAGTAAATTATTCAAAAAATAATTTTCAACTGTCGCAAATTTTAATTACGCCAGGGATTGCCTTTTCTATAGTAAATTCTTCAAAAAATAATTTTCAACTGTCGCAAATTTCAAATCCGCCAGGGATTGCCTTTTCTATAGTAAATTATTCAAAAAATAATTTTTTACTATCGCAAGTTTTAATTGCGCCAGGGATTGCCTTTTCTACAGTAAATTTTTCCAAATATTAATTTATTACTGTCGCAAATTTTAATTACGCCAGGGATTACCTTTTCTATAGTAAATTATTCAAAAAATAATTTTCTACTGTCGCAAATTTTAATTACGCCAGGGATTGCCTTTTCTATAGTAAATTATTCAAAAAATAATTTTATACTGTCGCAAATTTTAAATACGCCAGGGATTGCCTTTTCTATAGTAAATTATTCAAAAAATAATTTTATACTGTCGCAAATTTTAATTACGCCAGGGATTGCCTTTTCTATAGTAAATTATTCAAAAAATAATTTTTTACTGTCGCAAATTTTAAGTGCGCCAGGGATTGCCTTTTCTATAGTAAATTATTCAAAAAATAATTTTCAACTGTCGCAAATTTTAATTACGCCAGGGATTGCCTTTTCTATAGTAAATTATTCAAAAAATAATTTTCAACTGTCGCAAATTTTAATTACGCCAGGGATTGCCTTTTCTATAGTAAATTATTCAAAAAATAATCTAATACTGTCGCAAATTTTAATTACGCCAGGGATTGCCTTTTCTATAGTAAATTATTCAAAAAGTAATTTTCAACTGTCGCAAATTTTAATTACGCCAGGAATTTCCTTTTCTATAGTAAATTATTCAAAAAATAATTTTCAACTGTCGCTAATTTTAATTACGCCAGTAATTGCCTTTTCTATAGTAAATTTTTCAAAAAATAATGTTATACTGTCGCAAATTTTAATTACGCCAGGGATTGCCTTTTCTATAGTAAATTATTCAAAAAATAATTTTTTACTGTCGCAAATTTTAAGTGCGCCAGGGATTACCTTTTCTATAGTAAATTATTCAAAAAATAATTTTCAACTGTCGCAAATTTTAATTACGCCAGGGATTGCCTTTTCTATAGTAAATTATTCAAAAAATAATTTTCAACTGTCGCAAATTTTAATTACGCCAGGGATTGCCTTTTCTATAGTAAATTATTCAAAAAATAATTTTCAACTGTCGCAAATTTTAATTACGCCAGGGATTGCCTTTTCTATAGTAAATTATTCAAAAAATAATTTTCAACTGTCGCAAATTTTAATTACGCCAGGGATTGCCTTTTCTATAGTAAATTTTTCAAAAAATAATTTTATACTGTCGCAAATTTTAATTACGCCAGGGATTGCCTTTTCTATAGTAAATTATTCAAAAAATAATTTTTTACTGTCGCAAATTTTAAGTGCGCCAGGGATTGCCTTTTCTATAGTAAATTATTCAAAAAATAATTTTCAACTGTCGCAAATTTTAATTACGCCAGGGATTGCCTTTTCTATAGTAAATTATTCAAAAAATAATTTTCAACTGTCGCAAATTTTAATTACGCCAGGGATTGCCTTTTCTATAGTAAATTATTCAAAAAATAATTTTCAACTGTCGCAAATTTTAATTACGCCAGGGATTGCCTTTTCTATAGTAAATTATTCAAAAAATAATTTTTTACTGTCGCAAATTTTAAATATCCCAGGGATTGCCTTTTCTATAGTAAATTATTCAAAAAATAATTTTCAACTGTCGCAAATTTTAATTACGCCAGGGATTGCCTTTTCTATAGTAAATTATTCAAAAAATAATTTAATACTGTCGCAAATTTTAATTACGCCAGGGATTGCCTTTTCTATAGTAAATTATTCAAAAAATAATTTTCAACTGTCGCAAATTTTAATTACGCCAGGAATTGCCTTTTCTATAGTAAATTATTCAAAAAATAATTTTCAACTGTCGCAAATTTTAATTACGCCAGGGATTGCCTTTTCTATAGTAAATTATTCAAAAAATAATTTTATACTGTCGCAAATTTTAATTACGCCAGGGATTGCCCTTTCTATAGTAAATTATTCAAAAAATAATTTTTTACTGTCGCAAATTTTAATAACGCCAGGGATTGCCTTTTCTATAGTAAGTTATTCAAAAAATAATTTTCAACTGTCGCAAATTTTAATTACGCCAGGGATTGCCTTTTCTATAGTAAATTATTCAAAAAATAATTTTCTACTGTCGCAAATTTTAATTACGCCAGGGATTGCCTTTTCTATAGTAAATTATTCAAAAAATAATTTTCAACTGTCGCAAATTTGAATTACGCCAGGGATTGCCTTTTCTATAGTAAATTATTCAAAAAATAATTTTTTACTATCGCAAGTTTTAATTGCGCCAGGGATTGCCTGTTCTATAGTAAATTATTCAACAAATAATTTTCAACTGTCGCAAATTTTAATTACGTCAGGGATTGCCTTTTCTATAGTAAATTCTTCAAAAAATAATTTTCAACTGTCGCAAATTTCAAATCCGCCAGGGATTGCCTTTTCTATAGTAAATTATTCAAAAAATAATTTTTTACTATCGCAAGTTTTAATTGCGCCAGGGATTGCCTTTTCTACAGTAAATTTTTCCAAATATTAATTTATTACTGTCGCAAATTTTAATTACGCCAGGGATTGCCTTTTCTATAGTAAATTATTCAAAAAATAATTTTCAACTGTCGCAAATTTTAATTACGCCAGGGATTGCCTTTTCTATAGTAAATTATTCAAAAAATAATTTTCAACTGTCGCAAATTTTAATTACGCCAGGGATTGCCTTTTCTATAGTAAATTATTCAAAAAATAATTTTTTACTGTCGCAAATTTTAAATATCCCAGGGATTGCCTTTTCTATAGTAAATTATTCAAAAACTAATTTTATACTGTCGCAAATTTTAATTACGCCAGGGATTGCCTTTTCTATAGTAAATTATTCAAAAAATAATTTTTTACTGTCGCAAATTTTAAGTGCGCCAGGGATTGCCTTTTCTATAGTAAATTATTCAAAAAATAATTTTCAACTGTCGCAAATTTTAATTACGCCAGGGATTGCCTTTTCTATAGTAAATTATTCAAAAAATAATTTTCAACTGTCGCAAATTTTAATTACGCCAGGGATTGCCTTTTCTATAGTAAATTATTCAAAAAATAATCTAATACTGTCGCAAATTTTAATTACGCCAGGGATTGCCTTTTCTATAGTAAATTATTCAAAAAGTAATTTTCAACTGTCGCAAATTTTAATTACGCCAGGAATTTCCTTTTCTATAGTAAATTATTCAAAAAATAATTTTCAACTGTCGCTAATTTTAATTACGCCAGGGATTGCCTTTTCTATAGTAAATTTTTCAAAAAATAATTTTATACTGTCGCAAATTTTAATTACGCCAGGGATTGCCTTTTCTATAGTAAATTATTCAAAAAATAATTTTTTACTGTCGCAAATTTTAAGTGCGCCAGGGATTACCTTTTCTATAGTAAATTATTCAAAAAATAATTTTCAACTGTCGCAAATTTTAATTACGCCAGGGATTGCCTTTTCTATAGTAAATTATTCAAAAAATAATTTTCAACTGTCGCAAATTTTAATTACGCCAGGGATTGCCTTTTCTATAGTAAATTATTCAAAAAATAATTTTCAACTGTCGCAAATTTTAATTACGCCAGGGATTGCCTTTTCTATAGTAAATTATTCAAAAAATAATTTTCAACTGTCGCAAATTTTAATTACGCCAGGGATTGCCTTTTCTATAGTAAATTATTCAAAAAATAATTTTCAACTGTCGCAAATTTTAATTACGCCAGGGATTGCCTTTTCTATAGTAAATTTTTCAAAAAATAATTTTATACTGTCGCAAATTTTAATTACGCCAGGGATTGCCTTTTCTATAGTAAATTATTCAAAAAATAATTTTTTACTGTCGCAAATTTTAAGTGCGCCAGGGATTGCCTTTTCTATAGTAAATTATTCAAAAAATAATTTTCAACTGTCGCAAATTTTAATTACGCCAGGGATTGCCTTTTCTATAGTAAATTATTCAAAAAATAATTTTCAACTGTCGCAAATTTTAATTACGCCAGGGATTGCCTTTTCTATAGTAAATTATTCAAAAAATAATTTTCAACTGTCGCAAATTTTAATTACGCCAGGGATTGCCTTTTCTATAGTAAATTATTCAAAAAATAATTTTTTACTGTCGCAAATTTTAAATATCCCAGGGATTGCCTTTTCTATAGTAAATTATTCAAAAAATAATTTTCAACTGTCGCAAATTTTAATTACGCCAGGGATTGCCTTTTCTATAGTAAATTATTCAAAAAATAATTTAATACTGTCGCAAATTTTAATTACGCCAGGGATTGCCTTTTCTATAGTAAATTATTCAAAAAATAATTTTCAACTGTCGCAAATTTTAATTACGCCAGGAATTGCCTTTTCTATAGTAAATTATTCAAAAAATAATTTTCAACTGTCGCAAATTTTAATTACGCCAGGGATTGCCTTTTCTATAGTAAATTATTCAAAAAATAATTTTATACTGTCGCAAATTTTAATTACGCCAGGGATTGCCTTTTCTATAGTAAATTATTCAAAAAATAATTTTTTACTGTCGCAAATTTTAAGTGCGCCAGGGATTGCCTTTTCTATAGTAAGTTATTCAAAAAATAATTTTCAACTGTCGCAAATTTTAATTACGCCAGGGATTGCCTTTTCTATAGTAAATTATTCAAAAAATAATTTTCTACTGTCGCAAATTTTAATTACGCCAGGGATTGCCTTTTCTATAGTAAATTATTCAAAAAATAATTTTCAACTGTCGCAAATTTTAATTACGCCAGGGATTGCCTTTTCTATAGTAAATTATTCAAAAAATAATTTTTTACTATCGCAAGTTTTAATTGTGCCAGGGATTGCCTTTTCTACAGTAAATTTTTCCAAATATTAATTTATTACTGTCGGAAATTTTAATTACGCCAGGGATTGCCTTTTCTATAGTAAATTATTCAAAAAATAATTTTCAACTGTCGCAAATTTTAATTACGCCAGGGATTGCCTTTTCTATAGTAAATTATTCAAAAAATAATTTTCAACTGTCGCAAATTTTAATTACGCCAGGGATTGCCTTTTCTATAGTAAATTATTCAAAAAATATTTTTTTACTGTCGCAAATTTTAAATATCCCAGGGATTGCCTTTTCTATAGTAAATTATTCAAAAAATAATTTTATACTGTCGCAAATTTTAATTACGCCAGGGATTGCCTTTTCTATAGTAAATTATTCAAAAAATAATTTTTTACTGTCGCAAATTTTAAGTGCGCCAGGGATTGCCTTTTCTATAGTAAATTATTCAAAAAATAATTTTCAACTGTCGCAAATTTTAATTACGCCAGGGATTGCCTTTTCTATAGTAAATTATTCAAAAAATAATTTTCAACTGTCGCAAATTTTAATTACGCCAGGGATTGCCTTTTCTATAGTAAATTATTCAAAAAATAATCTAATACTGTCGCAAATTTTAATTACGCCAGGGATTGCCTTTTCTATAGTAAATTATTCAAAAAGTAATTTTCAACTGTCGCAAATTTTAATTACGCCAGGAATTTCCTTTTCTATAGTAAATTATTCAAAAAATAATTTTCAACTGTCGCTAATTTTAATTACGCCAGGGATTGCCTTTTCTATAGTAAATTTTTCAAAAATAATTTTATACTGTCGCAAATTTTAATTACGCCAGGGATTGCCTTTTCTATAGTAAATTATTCAAAAAATAATTTTTTACTGTCGCAAAATTTAAGTGCGCCAGGGATTACCTTTTCTATAGTAAATTATTCAAAAAATAATTTTCAACTGTCGCAAATTTTAATTACGCCAGGGATTGCCTTTTCTATAGTAAATTATTCAAAAAATAATTTTCAACTGTCGCAAATTTTAATTACGCCAGGGATTGCCTTTTCTATAGTAAATTATTCAAAAAATAATTTTCAACTGTCGCAAATTTTAATTACGCCAGGGATTGACTTTTCTATAGTAAATTATTCAAAAATAATTTTCAACTGTCGCAAATTTTAATTACGCCAGGGATTGCCTTTTCTATAGTAAGTTATTCAAAAAATAATTTTCAACTGTCGCAAATTTTAATTACGCCAGGGATTGCCTTTTCTATAGTAAATTATTCAAAAAATAATTTTCTACTGTCGCAAATTTTAATTACGCCAGGGATTGCCTTTTCTATAGTAAATTATTCAAAAAATAATTTTCAACTGTCGCAAATTTTAATTACGCCAGGGATTGCCTTTTCTATAGTAAATTATTCAAAAAATAATTTTTTACTATCGCAAGTTTTAATTGCGCCAGGGATTGCCTGTTCTATAGTAAATTATTCAACAAATAATTTTCAACTGTCGCAAATTTTAATTACGCCAGGGATTGCCTTTTCTATAGTAAATTCTTCAAAAATAATTTTCAACTGTCGCAAATTTCAAATCCGCCAGGGATTGCCTTTTCTATAGTAAATTATTCAAAAAATAATTTTTTACTATCGCAAGTTTTAATTGCGCCAGGGATTGCCTTTTCTACAGTAAATTTTTCCAAATATTAATTTATTACTGTCGCAAATTTTAATTACGCCAGGGATTGCCTTTTCTATAGTAAATTATTCAAAAAATAATTTTCTACTGTCGCAAATTTTAATTACGCCAGGGATTGCCTTTTCTATAGTAAATTATTCAAAAAATAATTTTATACTGTCGCAAATTTTAAATACGCCAGGGATTGCCTTTTCTATAGTAAATTATTCAAAAAATAATTTTATACTGTCGCAAATTTTAAATACGCCAGGGATTGCCTTTTCTATAGTAAATTATTCAAAAAATAATTTTTTACTATCGCAAGTTTTAATTGCGCCAGGGATTTCCTTTTCTATAGTAAATTATTCAAAAAATAATTTTATACTGTCGCAAATTTTAAATACGCCAGGGATTGCCTTTTCTATAGTAAATTATTCAAAAAATAATTTTATACTGTCGCAAATTTTAATTACGCCAGGGATTGCCTTTTCTATAGTAAATTATTCAAAAAATAAATTTCAACTGTCGCAAATTTTAATTTGGCCAGGGATTGCCTTTTCTATAGTAAATTATTCAAAAAATAATTTTATACTGTCGCAAATTTTAATTACGCCAAGGATTGCCTTTTCTATAGTAAATTATTCAAAAAATAATTTTCAACTGTCGCAAATTTTAATTACGCCAGGGATTGCCTTTTCTATAGTAAATTATTCAAAAAATAATTTTATACTGTCGCAAATTTTAATTACGCCAGGGATTGCCTTTTCTATAGTAAATTATTCAAAAAAAAATTTTTTACTGTCGCAAATTTTAAGTGCGCCAGGGATTGCCTTTTCTATAGTAAATTATTCAAAAAATAATTTTCAACTGTCGCAAATTTTAATTACGCCAGGGATTGCCTTTTCTATAGTAAATCATTCAAAAAATAATTTTCTACTGTCGCAAATTTTAATTACGCCAGCGATTGCCTTTTCTATAGTAAATTATTCAAAAAATAATTTTCAACTGTCGCAAATTTTAATTACGCCAGGGATTGCCTTTTCTATAGTAAATTATTCAAAAAATAATTTTTTACTATCGCAAGTTTTAATTGCGCCAGGGATTGCTTTTTCTACAGTAAATTATTCAAAAAATAATTTTATACTGTCGCAAATTTTAAATATCCCAGGGATTGCCTTTTCTATAGTAAATTATTCAAAAAATAATTTTTTACTGACGCAAATTTTAAGTGCGCCAGGGATTGCCTTTTCTATAGTAAATTATTCAAAAAATAATTTTTTACTGTCGCAAATTTTAAGCGCCCCAGGGATTGCCTTTTCTAAAGTAAATTATTCAAAAAATAATTTTTTACTCTCGAAAATTTCAATTTCGCCAGGTAAATTTTTCACAAATTAATTTTTTACTGTCGCAAATTTTAAATACGCCAGGGATTGCCTTTTCTATAGTAAATTATTCAAAAAATAATTTTCTACTGTCGCAAATTTTAACTACGCCAGGGATTGCCTTTTCTATAGTAAATTATTCAAAAAATAATTTTCTACTGTCGCAAATTTTAATTACGCCAGGGATTGCCTTTTCTATAGTAAACTTTTCAAAAAATAATTTTCTACTGTCGCAAATTTTAATTACGCCATGGATTGCCTTTTCTATAGTAAATTATTCAAAAAATAATTTTTTACTGTCGCAAATTTCAAATCCGCCAGGGATTGCCTTTTCTATAGTAAATTATTCAAAAAATAATTTTTTACTATCGCATGTTTTAATTGGGGCCAGGGTTGCCTTTTCTACAGTAAATTTTGCAAAAAATAATTTTTTACTGTCGCAAATTTTAACTGCGCCAGGGATTCCTTTTCTATAGTAAACTTTTCAAAAAATAATTTTCTACTGTCGCAAATTTTAATTACGCCAGGGATTGCCTTTTCTATAGTAAATTATTCAAAAAATAATTTTCAACTGTCGCAAATTTTAATTTCGCCAGGGATTGCCTTTTCTATAGTAAATTATTCAAAAAATAATTTTATACTGTCGCAAATTTTAATTACGCCAGGGATTGCCTTTTCTATAGTAAATTATTCAAAAAATAATTTTCAACTGTCGCAAATTTTAATTACGCCAGGGATTGCCATTTCTATAGTAAATTATTCAAAAAATAATTTTTTACTGTCGCAAATTGTAATTGCGCCAGGGATTGCCTTTTGTATAGTAAATTAATCAAAAAATAATTTTCAACTGTCGCAAATTTTAATTACGCCAGGGATTGCCTTTTCTATAGTAAATTATTCAAAAAATAATTTTATACTGTCGCAAATTTTAATTACGCCAGGGATTGCCTTTTCTATAGTAAATTATTCAAAAAATAATTTTCAACTGTCGCAAATTTTAATTGCGCCAGGGATTGCCTTTTCTATAGTAAATTATTCAAAAAATAATTTTTTACTGTCGCAAATTTCAAATCCGCCAGGGATTGCCTTTTCTATAGTAAATTATTCAAAAAATAATTTTTTACTGTCGCAAATTTTAATTGCGCCAGGGATTGCCTTTTCTATAGTAAATTATTCAAAAAATAATTTTCAACTGTCGCAAATTTTAGTTACGCCAGGGATTGCCTTTTCTATAGTAAATTATTCAAAAAATAATTTTATATTGTCGCAAATTTTAAATACGCCAGGGATTGCCTTTTCTATAGTAAATTATTCAAAAAAAAATTTTTTACTGTCGCAAATTTTAAGTGCGCCAGGGATTGCCTTTTCTATAGTAAATTATTCAAAAAATAATTTTCAACTGTCGCAAATTTTAATTACGCCAGGGATTGCCTTTTCTATAGTAAATTATTCAAAAAATAATTTTATACTGTCGCAAATTTTAATTACGCCAGCGATTGCCTTTTCTATAGTAAATTATTCAAAAAATAATTTTCAACTGTCGCAAATTTTAATTACGCCAGGGATTGCCTTTTCTATAGTAAATTATTCAAAAAATAATTTTTTACTATCGCAAGTTTTAATTGCGCCAGGGATTGCTTTTTCTACAGTAAATTATTCAAAAAATAATTTTATACTGTCGCAAATTTTAATTACGCCAGGGATTGCCTTTACTATAGTAAATCATTCAAAAAATAATTTTCTACTGTCGCAAATTTTAATTACGCCAGGGATTGCCTTTTCTATAGTAAATTATTCAAAAAATAATTTTATACTGTCGCAAATTTTAATTACGCCAGGGATTGCCTTTTCTATAGTAAATTATTCAAAAAATAATTTTATACTGTCGCAAATTTTAAATACGCCAGGGATTGCCTTTTCTATAGTAAATTATTCAAAAAATAATTTTATACTGTCGCAAATTTTAATTACGCCAGGGATTGCCTTTTCTATAGTAAATTATTCAAAAAATAAATTTCAACTGTCGCAAATTTTAATTTCGCCAGGGATTGCCTTTTCTATAGTAAATTATTCAAAAAATAATTTTATACTGTCGCAAATTTTAATTACGCCAAGGATTGCCTTTTCTATAGTAAATTATTCAAAAAATAATTTTCAACTGTCGCAAATTTTAATTACGCCAGGGATTGCCTTTTCTATAGTAAATTATTCAAAAAATTATTTTATACTGTCGCAAATTTTAATTACGCCAGGGATTGCCTTTTCTATAGTAAATTATTCAAAAAAAATTTTTTACTGTCGCAAATTTTAAGTACGCCAGGGATTGCCTTTTCTATAGTAAATTATTCAAAAAATAATTTTCAACTGTCGCAAATTTTAATTACGCCAGGGATTGCCTTTTCTATAGTAAATCATTCAAAAAATAATTTTCTACTGTCGCAAATTTTAATTACGCCAGCGATTGCCTTTTCTATAGTAAATTATTCAAAAAATAATTTTCAACTGTCGCAAATTTTAATTACGCCAGGAATTGCCTTTTCTGTAGTAAATTATTCAAAAAATAATTTTTTACTATCGCAAGTTTTAATTGCGCCAGGGATTGCTTTTTCTACAGTAAATTATTCAAAAAATAATTTTATACTGTCGCAAATTTTAAATATCCCAGGGATTGCCTTTTCTATAGTAAATTATTCAAAAATTAATTTTTTACTGACGCAAATTTTAAGTGCGCCAGGGATTGCCTTTTCTATAGTAAATTATTCAAAAAATAATTTTTTACTGTCGCAAATTTTAAGCGCCCCAGGGATTGCCTTTTCTAAAGTAAATTATTCAAAAAATAATTTTTTACTCTCGAAAATTTCAATTTCGCCAGGTAAATTTTTCACAAATTAATTTTTTACTGTCGCAAATTTTAAATACACCAGGGATTGCCTTTTCTATAGTAAATTATTCAAAAAATAATTTTCTACTGTCGCAAATTTTAACTACGCCAGGGATTGCCTTTTCTATAGTAAATTATTCAAAAAATAATTTTCTACTGTCGCAAATTTTAATTACGCCAGGGATTGCCTTTTCTATAGTAAACTTTTCAAAAAATAATTTTCTACTGTCGCAAATTTTAATTACGCCATGGATTGCCTTTTCTATCGTAAATTATTCAAAAAATAATTTTTTACTGTCGCAAAATTCAAATCCGCCAGGGATTGCCTTTTCTATAGTAAATTCTTCAAAAAATAATTTTTTACTATCGCATGTTTTAATTGCGCCAGGGTTGCCTTTTCTACAGTAAATTTTGCAAAAAATAATTTTTTACTGTCGCAAATTTTAACTGCGCCAGGGATTGCCTTTTCTATAGTAAACTTTTCAAAAAATAATTTTCTACTGTCGCAAATTTTAATTACGCCAGGGATTGCCTTTTCTATAGTAAATTATTCAAAAAATAATTTTCAACTGTCGCAAATTTTAATTACGCCAGGGATTGCCTTTTCTATAGTAAATTATTCAAAAAATAATTTTATACTGTCGCAAATTTTAATTACGCCAGGGATTGCCTTTTCTATAGTAAATTATTCAAAAAATAATTTTCAACTGTCGCAAATTTTAATTACGCCAGGGATTGCCATTTCTATAGTAAATTATTCAAAAAATAATTTTTTACTGTCGCAAATTATAATTGCGCCAGGGATTGCCTTTTGTATAGTAAATTATTCAAAAAATAATTTTCAACTGTCGCAAATTTTAATTACGCCAGGAATTGCCTTTTCTATAGTAAATTATTCAAAAAATAATTTTATACTGTCGCAAATTTTAATTACGCCAGGGATTGCCTTTTCTATAGTAAATTATTCAAAAAATAATTTTCAACTGTCGCAAATTTTAATTGCGCCAGGGATTGCCTTTTCTATAGTAAATTATTCAAAAAATAATTTTTTACTGTCGCAAATTTCAAATCCGCCAGGGATTGCCTTTTCTATAGTAAATTATTCAAAAAATAATTTTTTACTGTCGCAAATTTTAATTGCGCCAGGGATTGCCTTTTCTATAGTAAATTATTCAAAAAATAATTTTCAACTGTCGCAAATTTTAGTTACGCCAGGGATTGCCTTTTCTATAGTAAATTATTCAAAAAATAATTTTATATTGTCGCAAATTTTAAATACGCCAGGGATTGCCTTTTCTATAGTAAATTATTCAAAAAAAAATTTTTTACTGTCGCAAATTTTAAGTGCGCCAGGGATTGCCTTTTCTATAGTAAATTATTCAAAAAATAATTTTCAACTGTCGCAAATTTTAATTACGCCAGGGATTGCCTTTTCTATAGTAAATTATTCAAAAAATAATTTTCTACTGTCGCAAATTTTAATTACGCCAGCGATTGCCTTTTCTATAGTAAATTATTCAAAAAATAATTTTCAACTGTCGCAAATTTTAATTACGCCAGGGATTGCCTTTTCTATAGTAAATTATTCAAAAATAATTTTTTACTATCGCAAGTTTTAATTGCGCCAGGGATTGCTTTTTCTACAGTAAATTATTCAAAAAATAATTTTATACTGTCGCAAATTTTAAATATCCCAGGGATTGCCTTTTCTATAGTAAATTATTCAAAAAATAATTTTTTACTGACGCAAATTTTAAGTGCGCCAGGGATTGCCTTTTCTATAGTAAATTATTCAAAAAATAATTTTTTACTGTCGCAAATTTTAAGCGCCCCAGGGATTGCCTTTTCTAAAGTAAATTATTCAAAAAATAATTTTTTACTCTCGAAAATTTCAATTTCGCCAGGTAAATTTTTCACAAATTAATTTTTTACTGTCGCAAATTTTAAATACGCCAGGGATTGCCTTTTCTATAGTAAATTATTCAAAAAATAATTTTCTACTGTCGCAAATTTTAACTACGCCAGGGATTGCCTTTTCTATAGTAAATTATTCAAAAAATAATTTTCTACTGTCGCAAATTTTAATTACGCCAGGGATTGCCTTTTCTATAGTAAACTTTTCAAAAAATAATTTTCTACTGTCGCAAATTTTAATTACGCCATGGATTGCCTTTTCTATCGTAAATTATTCAAAAAATAATTTTTTACTGTCGCAAATTTCAAATCCGCCAGGGATTGCCTTTTCTATAGTAAATTATTCAAAAAATAATTTTTTACTATCGCATGTTTTAATTGCGCCAGGGTTGCCTTTTCTACAGTAAATTTTGCAAAAAATAATTTTTTACTGTCGCAAATTTTAATTGCGCCAGGGATTGCCTTTTCTATAGTAAACTTTTCAAAAAATAATTTTCTACTGTCGCAAATTTTAATTACGCCAGGGATTGCCTTTTCTATAGTAAATTATTCAAAAAATAATTTTTTACTATCGCAAATTTTAATTGCGCCAGGGATCGCCTTTTCTACAGTAAATTATTTAAAAAAAATTTTTTTACTGTCGCAAATTTTAATTGCGCCAGGGATTGCCTTTTCTATAGTAAATTATTCAAAAAATAATTTTTTACTGTCGCAAATTTTAAATATTCGAGGGATTGCCTTTTCTATAGTAAATTATTCAAAAAATAATTTTCAGCTGTCGCAAATTTTAATTACGCCAGGGATTGCCTTTTCTATAGTAAATTATTCAAAAAATAATTTTTTACTGTCGCAAATTTTAAGTGCGCCAGGGATTGCCTTTTCTATAGTAAATTACTCAAAAAATAATTTTCAACTGTCGCAAATTTTAATTGCGCCACGGATTGCCTTTTCTATAGTAAATTATTCAAAAAATAATTTTTTACTGTCGCAAATTTTAATTACGCCAGGGATTGCCTTTTCTATAGTAAATTATTCAAAAAATAATTTTCAATTGTCGCAAATTTCAAATCCGCCAGGGATTGCCTTTTCTATAGTAAATTATTCAAAAAATAATTTTCTACTGTCGCAAATTTTAATTGCGCCAGGGATTGCCTTTTCTATAGTAAATTATTCAAAAAATAATTTTCAACTGTCGCAAATTTTAATTACGCCAGGGATTGCCTTTTCTATCGTAAATTATTCAAAAAATAATTTTCAACTGTCGCAAATTTTAATTGCGCCAGGGATTGCCTTTTCTATAGTAAATTATTCAAAAAATAATTTTTTACTGTCGCAAATTTTAATTACGCCAGGGATTGCCTTTTCTATAGTAAATTATTCAAAAAATAATTTTTTACTGTCGCAAATTTCAAATCCGACAGGGATTGTCTTTTCTATAGTAAATTATTCAAAAAATAATTTTCTACTGTCGCAAATTTTAATTACGCCAGGGATTGCCTTTTCTATAGTAAATTATTCAAAAAATAATTTTCTACTGTCGCAAATTTTAATTGCGCCAGGGATTGCCTTTTCTATAGTAAACTTTTCAAAAAATAATTTTCTACTGTCGCAAATTTTAATTAAGCCAGGGATTGCCTTTTCTATAGTAAATTATTCAAAAAATAATTTTCTACTGTCGCAAATTTTAATTACGCCAGGGATTGCCTTTTCTATAGTAAATTATTCAAAAAATAATTTTTTACTGTCGCAAATTTTAAGTGCGCCAGGGATTGCCTTTTCTATATTAAATTATTCAAAAAATAATTTTATACTGTCGCAAATTTTAATTGCGCCAGGGATTGCCTTTTCTACAGTAAATTTTGCAAAAAATAATTTTTTACTGTCGGAAATTTTAATTGCGCCAGGGATTGCCTTTTCTATAGTAAACTTTTCAAAAAATAATTTTCTACTGTCGCAAATTTTAATTACGCCAGGGATTGCCTTTTCTATAGTAAATTATTCAAAAAATAATTTTCTACAGTCGCAAATTTTAATTACGCCAGGGATTGCCTTTTCTATAGTAAATTATTCAAAAAATAATTTTCTACTGTCGCAAATTTTAATTACGCCAGGGATTGCCTTTTCTATAGAAAATTATTCAAAAAATAATTTTCTACTGTCGCAAATTTTAATTACGCCAGGGATTGCCTTTTCTATAGTAAATTATTCAAAAAATAATTTTCTACTGTCGCAAATTTTAATTACGCCATGGATTGCCTTTTCTATAGTAAATTATTCAAAAAATAACTTTCAACTGTCGCAAATTTTAATTACGCCAGGGATTCCCTTTTCTATAGTAAATTATTCAAAAAATAATTTTTTACTGTCGCAAATTTTAAGTCCGCCAGGGATTGCCTTTTCTATAGTAAATTATTCAAAAAATAATTTTCAACTGTCGCAAATTTTAATTGCGCCAGGGATATCCTTTTCTATAGTAAATTATTCAAAAAATAATTTTTTACTGTCGCAAATTTTAATTACGCCAGGGATTGCCTTTTCTATAGTAAATTATTCAAAAAATAATTTTCAACTGTCGCAAATTTCAAATCCGCCAGGGATTGCTTTTTCTATAGTAAATTATTCAAAAAATAATTTTTTACTGTTGCAAATTTTAATTGCGCCAGGGATTGCCTTTTCTATAGTAAATTATTCAAAAAATAATTTTTTACTGTCGCAAATTTTAATTACGCCAGGGATTGCCTTTTCTATAGTAAATTATTCAAAAAATAATTTTCAACTGTCGCAAATTTTAATTACGCCAGGGATTGCCTTTTCTATAGTAAATTATTCAAAAAATAATTTTCAACTGTCGCAAATTTTAATTACGCCAGGATTGCCTTTTCTATAGTAAATTATTCAAAAAATAATTTTCTACTGTCGCAAATTTCAAATCCGCCAGGGATTGCCTTTTCTATAGTAAATTATTCAAAAAATAATTTTCTACTGTCGCAAATTGTAATTGCGCCAGGGATTGCCTTTTCTATAGTAAATTATTCAAAAAATAATTTTCTACTGTCGCAAATTTCAAATCCGCCAGGGATTGCCTTTTCTATAGTAAATTATTCAAAAAATAATTTTCAACTGTCGCAAATTTTAATTACGCCAGGGATTGCCTTTTCTATAGTAAATTATTCAAAAAATAATTTTATACTTTCGCAAATTTTAAATACGCCAGGGATTGCCTTTTCTATAGTAAATTATTCAAAAAATAATTTTCAACTGTCGCAAATTTTAATTACGCCAGGGATTGCCTTTTCTATAGTAAATTATTCAAAAAATAATTTTTTACTGTCGCAAATTTCAAATCCGCCAGGGATTGCCTTTTCTATAGTAAATTATTCAAAAAATAATTTTCTACTGTCGCAAATTGTAATTGCGCCAGGGATTGCCTTTTCTATAGTAAATTATTCAAAAAATAATTTTCTACTGTAGCAAATTTTAATTACGCCAGCGATTGCCTTTTCTATAGTAAATTATTCAAAAAATAATTTTTTACTGTCGCAAATTTTAATTACGCCAGGGATTGCCTTTTCTATTGTAAATGATTCAAAAAATAATTTTCTACTGTCGCAAATTTTAATTACGCCAGGGATTGCCTTTTCTATAGTAAATTATTCAAAAAATAATTTTCAAATGTCGCAAATTTTAATTACGCCAGGGATTGCCTTTTCTATAGTAAATTATTCAAAAAATAATTTTCAACTGTCGCAAATTTTAATTGCGCCAGGGATTGCCTTTTCTATAGTAAATTATTCAAAAAATAATTTTATAATGTCGCAAATTTTAATTACGCCAGGGATTGCCTTTTCTATAGTAAATTTTGCAAAAAAATAATTTTTACTGTCGCAAATTTTAAATATCCCAGGGATTGCCTTTTCTATAGTAAATTTCTCACAAATTAATTTTTTACTGTCGCATATTTTAAATCCGCCAGGGATTGGATATTCTATAGTAAATTATTTAAAAAATAATTTTCTACTGTCGCAAATTTTAAATACGCCAGAGATTGCCTTTTCTATAGTAAATTATTCAAAAAATAATTTTCTACTCTCGCAAATTTCAAATCCGCCAGGGATTGCCTTTTCTATAGTAAATTATTCAAAAAATAATTTTCAACTGTCGCAAATTTTAATTGCGCCTGGGATTGCCTTTTCTATAGTAAATTATTCAAAAAATAATTTTATACTGTCGCAAATTTTAATTACGCCAGGGATTGCCTTTTCTATAGTAAATTTTGCAAAAAAAAATTTTTTACTGTCGCAAATTTTAAATATCCCAGGGATTGCCTTTTCTATAGTAAATTTCTCACAAATTAATTTTTTACTGTCGAAAATTTTAAATCCGCCAGGGATTGCCTTTTCTATAGTAAATTATTCAAAAAATAATTTTCTACTGTCGCAAATTTTAAATACGCCAGGGATTGCCTTTTCTATAGTAAATTATTCAAAAAATAATTTTCTACTGTCGCAAATTTCAAATCCGCCAGGGATTGCCTTTTCTATAGTAAATTATTCAAAAAATAATTTTCAACTGTCGCAAATTTTAATTGCGCCTGGGATTGCCTTTTCTATAGAAAATTATTCAAAAAATAATTTTTTACTGTCGCAAATTTTAAATATCCCAGGGATTACCTTTTCTATAGTAAATTTCTCACAAATTAATTTTTTACTGTCGCAAATTTTAAGTGCGCCAGGGATTGCCTTTTCTATAGTAAATTATTCAAAAAATAATTTTTTACTGTCGCAAATTTTAAATACGCCAGGGAATGCCTTTTCTATAGTAAATTTTGCAAAAAAATAATTTTTTACTGTCGCAAATTTTAAATATCCCAGGGATTGCATTTTCTATAGTATATTTCTCACAAATTAATTTTTTACTGTCGCAAATTTTAAATCCGCCAGGGATTGCCTTTTCTATAGTAAATTATTCAAAAAATAATTTTCTACTGTCGCAAATTGTAATTGCGCCAGGGATTGCCTTTTCTATAGTAAATTATTCAAAAAATAATTTTCTACTGTAGCAAATTTTAATTACGCCAGCGATTGCCTTTTCTATAGTAAATTATTCAAAAAATAATTTTTTACTGTCGCAAATTTTAATTACGCCAGGGATTGCCTTTTCTATTGAAAATGATTCAAAAAATATTTTTCTACTGTCGCAAATTTTAATTACGCCAGGGATTGCCTTTTCTATAGTAAATTATTCAAAAAATAACTTTCAAATGTCGCAAATTTTAATTACGCCAGGGATTGCCTTTTCTATAGTAAATTATTCAAAAAATAATTTTCAACTGTCGCAAATTTTAATTGCGCCAGGGATTGCCTTTTCTATAGTAAATTATTCAAAAAATAATTTTATAATGTCGCAAATTTTAATTACGCCAGGGATTGCCTTTTCTATAGTAAATTTTGCAAAAAAATAATTTTTTACTGTCGCAAATTTTAAATATCCCAGGGATTGCCTTTTCTATAGTAAATTTCTCACAAATTAATTTTTTACTGTCGCAAATTTTAAATCCGCCAGGGATTGGATATTCTATAGTAAATTATTCAAAAAATAATTTTCTACTGCTGCAAATTTTAAATACGCCAGAGATTGCCTTTTCTATAGTAAATTATTCAAAAAATAATTTTCTACTGTCGCAAATTTCAAATCCGCCAGGGATTGCCTTTTCTATAGTATTTTATTCAAAAAATAATTTTCAACTGTCGCAAATTTTAATTGCGCCTGGGATTGCCTTTTCTATAGTAAATTATTCAAAAAATAATTTTATACTGTCGCAAATTTTAATAACGCCAGGGATTGCCTTTTCTATAGTAAATTTTGCAAAAAAATAATTTTTTACTGTCGCAAATTTTAAATATCCCAGGGATTGCCTTTTCTATAGTAAATTTCTCACAAATTAATTTTTTACTGTCGCAAATTTTAAATCCGCCAGGGATTGCCTTTTCTATAGTAAATTATTCAAAAAATAATTTTCTACTGTCGCAAATTTTAAATACGCCAGGGATTGCCTTTTCTATAGTAAATTATTCAAAAAATAATTTTCTACTGTCGCAAATTTCAAATCCGCCAGGGATTGCCTTTTCTATAGTAAATTATTCAAAAAAAAATTTTCAACTGTCGCAAATTTTAATTGCGCCTGGGATTGCCTTTTCTATAGTAAATTATTCAAAAAATAATTTTTTACTGTCGCAAATTTTAAATATCCCAGGGATTGCCTTTTCTATAGTAAATTTCTCACAAATTAATTTTTTACTGTCGCAAATTTTAAGTGCGCCAGGGATTGCCTTTTCTATAGTAAATTATTCAAAAAATAATTTTTTACTGTCGCAAATTTTAAATACGCCAGGGATTGCCTTTTCTATAGTAAATTTTGCAAAAAAATAATTTTTTACTGTCGCAAATTTTAAATATCCCAGGGATTGCCTTTTCTATAGTATATTTCTCACAAATTAATTTTTTACTGTCGCAAATTTTAAATCCGCCAGGGATTGCCTTTTCTATAGTAAATTATTCAAAAAATAATTTTCAACTGTCACAAATTTTAATTACGCCAAGGATTGCCTTTTCTATAGTAAATTATTCAAAAAATAATTTTCTACTGTCGCAAATTTTAATTACGCCAGGGATTGCCTTTTCTATAGTAAATTATTCAAAAAATAATTTTCAACTGTCGCTAATTTTAATTACGCCAGGGATTGCCTTTTCTATAGTAAATTATTCAAAAAATAATTTTTTACTGTCGCAAATTTTAAATATCCCAGGGATTGCCTTTTCTATAGTAAATTTCTCACAAATTAATTTTTTATTGTCGCAAATTTTAAGTGCGCCAGGGATTGCCTTTTCTATAGTAAATTATTCAAAAAATAATTTTTTACTGTCGCAAATTTTAATTGCGCCAGGGATTGCCTTTTATACAGTAAATTTTTCAAAATATTAATTTTTTACTGTCGCAAATTTTAAATACTCCAGGGATTGCCTTTCCTATAGTAAATTATTCAAAAAATAATTTTTTACTGTCGCAAATTTTAAATACGCCAGGGATTGCCTTTTCTATAGTAAATTATTCAAAAAATAATTTTCTACTGTCGCAAATTTTAATTACGCCAGGGATTGCCTTTTCTATAGTAAATTATTAAAAAATAATTTTCTACTCTCGCAAATTTTAATTACGCCAGGGATTGCCTTTTCTATAGTAAATTATTCAAAAAATAATTTGTTACTGTCGCAAATTTTAAATACACCATGGATTGCCTTTTCTATAGTAAATTATTCAAAAAATAATTTTTTACTGTCGCAAATTTTAAATCCGCCAGGGATTGCCTTTTCTATAGTAAATTATTCAAAAAATAATTTTCAACTGTCACAAATTTTAATTACGCCAGGGATTGCCTTTTCTATAGTAAATTATTCAAAAAATAATTTTCTACTGTCGCAAATTTTAATAACGCCAGGGATTGCCTTTTCTATAGTAAATTTTGCAAAAAAATAATTTTTTACTGTCGCAAATTTTAAATATCCCAGGGATTGCCTTTTCTATAGTAAATTTCTCACAAATTAATTTTTTACTGTCGCAAATTTTAAATCCGCCAGGGATTGCCTTTTCTATAGTAAATTATTCAAAAAATAATTTTCAACTGTCACAAATTTTAATTACGCCAGGGATTGCCTTTTCTATAGTAAATTATTCAAAAAATAATTTTCTACTGTCGCAAATTTTAATTACGCCAGGGATTGCCTTTTCTATAGTAAATTATTCAAAAAATAATTTTCTACTGTCGCAAATTTTAAATACGCCAGGGATTGCCTTTTCTATAGTAAATTATTCAAAAAATAATTTTCTACTGTCGCAAATTTCAAATCCGCCAGGGATTGCCTTTTCTATAGTAAATTATTCAAAAAAAAATTTTCAACTGTCGCAAATTTTAATTGCGCCTGGGATTGCCTTTTCTATAGTAAATTATTCAAAAAATAATTTTTTACTGTCGCAAATTTTAAATATCCCAGGGATTGCCTTTTCTATAGTAAATTTCTCACAAATTAATTTTTTACTGTCGCAAATTTTAAGTGCGCCAGGGATTGCCTTTTCTATAGTAAATTATTCAAAAAATAATTTTTTACTGTCGCAAATTTTAAATACGCCAGGGATTGCCTTTTCTATAGTAAATTTTGCAAAAAAATAATTTTTTACTGTCGCAAATTTTAAATATCCCAGGGATTGCCTTTTCTATAGTATATTTCTCACAAATTAATTTTTTACTGTCGCAAATTTTAAATCCGCCAGGGATTGCCTTTTCTATAGTAAATTATTCAAAAAATAATTTTCAACTGTCACAAATTTTAATTACGCCAGGGATTGCCTTTTCTATAGTAAATTATTCAAAAAATAATTTTCTACTGTCGCAAATTTTAATTACGCCAGGGATTGCCTTTTCTATAGTAAATTATTCAAAAAATAATTTTCAACTGTCGCTAATTTTAATTACGCCAGGGATTGCCTTTTCTATAGTAAATTATTCAAAAAATAATTTTTTACTGTCGCAAATTTTAAATACGCCAGGGATTGCCTTTTCTATAGTAAATTATTCAAAAAATAATTTTCTACTGTCGCAAATTTTAATTACGCCAGGGATTGCCTTTTCTATAGTAAATTATTAAAAAATAATTTTCTACTCTCGCAAATTTTAATTACGCCAGGGATTGCCTTTTCTATAGTAAATTATTCAAAAAATAATTTGTTACTGTCGCAAATTTTAAATACACCATGGATTGCCTTTTCTATAGTAAATTATTCAAAAAATAATTTTTTACTGTCGCAAATTTTAAATACGCCAGGGATTGCCTTTTCTATAGTAAATTATTCAAAAAATAATTTTATACTGTCGCAAATTTTAATTACGCCAGGGATTGCCTTTTCTGTAGTAAATTATTCAAAAAATAATTTTCAACTGTCGCAAATTTTAATTACGCCAGGGATTGCCTTTTCTATAGTAAATTATTCAAAAAATAATTTTCAACTGTCGCAAATTTTAACTGCGCCAGGGATTGTCTTTTCTATAGTAAATTATTCAAAAAATAATTTTCAACTGTCGCAAATTTTAATTGCGCCAGGGATTGCCTTTTCTATAGTAAATTATTCAAAAAATAATTTTATACTGTCGCAAATTTTAATTACGCCAGGGATTGCCTTTTCTATAGTAAATTATTCAAAAAATAATTTTCAACTGTCGCAAATTTTAATTACGCCAGGGATTGCCTTTTCTATAGTAAATTATTCAAAAAATAATTTTCAACTGTCGCAAATTTTAATTGCGCCAGGGATTGCCTTTTCTATAGTAAATTATTCAAAAAATAATTTTATACTGTCGCAAATTTTAATTACGCCAGGGATTGCCTTTTCTATAGTAAATTATTCCAAAAATAATTTTCAACTGTCGCAAATTTTAATTACGCCAGGGATTGCCTTTTCTATAGTAAATTATTCAAAAAATAATTTTCTACTGTCGCAAATTTTAATTACGCCAGGGATTGCCTTTTCTATAGTAAATTATTCAAAAAATAATTTTCTACTGTCGCAAATCTTAAATACTCCAGGGATTGCCTTTTCTATAGTAAATTATTCAAAAAATAATTTTTTACTGTCGCAAATTTTAAATACGCCAGGGATTGCCTTTTCTATAGTAAATTATTCAAAAAATAATTTTCTACTGTCGCAAATTTTAATTACGCCAGGGATTGCCTTTTCTATAGTAAATTATTCAAAAAATAATTTTCTACTGTCGCAAATTTTAATTACGCCAGGGATTGCCTTTTCTATAGTAAATTATTCAAAAAATAATTTTTTACTGTAGCAAATTTTAAATACGCCATGGATTGCCTTTTCTATAGTAAATTATTCAAAAAATAATTTTTTACTGTCGCAAATTTTAAATACGCCAGGGATTGCCTTTTCTATAGTAAATTATTCAAAAAATAATTTTATCCTGTCGCAAATTTTAATTACGCCAGGGATTGCCTTTTCTATAGTAAATTATTCAAAAAATAATTTTCAACTGTCGCAAATTTTAATTACGCCAGGGGATTGCCTTTTCTATAGTAAATTATTCAAAAAATAATTTTATACTGTCGCAAATTTTAATTACGCCAGGGATTGCCTTTTCTATAGTAAATTATTCAAAAAATAATTTTCAACTGTCGCAAATTTTAATTACGCCAGGGATTGCCTTTTCTATAGTAAATTATTCAAAAAATAATTTTCAACTGTCGCAAATTTTAATTGCGCCAGGGATTGCCTTTTCTATAGTAAATTATTCAAAAAATAATTTTATACTGTCGCAAATTTTAATTACGCCAGGGATTGCCTTTTCTATAGTAAATTATTCAAAAAATAATTTTCAACTGTCGCAAATTTTAATTGCGCCAGGGATTGCCTTTTCTATAGTAAATTATTCAAAAAATAATTTTATACTGTCGCAAATTTTAAATACGCCAGGGATTGCCTTTTCTATAGTAAATTATTCAAAAAATAATTTTATACTGTCGCAAATTTTAAATACGCCAGGGATTGCCTTTTCTATAGTAAATTTCTCACAAATTAATTTTTTACTGTGGCAAATTTTAAGTGCGCCAGGGATTGCGTTTTCTATAGTAAATTATTCAAAAAATAATTTTTTACTGTCGCAAATTTTAAATACGCCAGGGATTGCCTTTTCTATAGTAAATTTTGCAAAAAAATAATTTTTTACTGTCGCAAATTTTAAATATCACAGGGATTGCCTTTTCTATAGTAAATTTCTCACAAATTAATTTTTTACTGTCGCAAATTTTAAATCCGCCAGGGATTGCCTTTTCTATAGTAAATTATTCAAAAAATAATTTTCAACTGTCACAAATTTTAATTACGCCAGGGATTGCCTTTTCTATTGTAAATTATTCAAAAAATAATTTTCTACTGTCGCAAATTTTAGTTACGCCAGGGATTGCCTTTTCTATAGTAAATTATTCAAAAAATAATTTTCAACTGTCGCAAATTTTAATTGCGCCAGGGATTGCCTTTTCTATAGTAAATTATTCAAAAAATAATTTTATACTGTCGCAAATTTTAAATACGCCAGGGATTGCCTTTTCTATAGTAAATTTCTCACAAATTAATTTTCTACTGTCGCAAATTTTAAATCCGCCAGGTATTGCCTTTTCTATAGTAAATTATTCAAAAAATAATTTTCTACTGTCGCAAATTTTAATTACGCCAGGGATTGCCTTTTCTATAGTAAATTATTCAAAAAATAATTTTCAACTGTCGCAAATTTTAATTGCGCCAGGGATTGCCTTTTCTATTGTAAATTATTCAAAAAATAATTTTCTACTGTCGCAAATTTTAATTACGCCAGGGATTGCCTTTTCTATAGTAAATTATTCAAAAAATAATTTTCAACTGTCGCAAATTTAAATTACTCCAGGGATTGCCTTTTCTATAGTAAATTATTCAAAAAATAATTTTCAACTGTCGCAAATTTTAATTGCGCCAGGGATTGCCTTTTCTATAGTAGATTATTCAAAAAATAATTTTACACTGTCGCAAATTTTAATTACGCCAGGGATTGCCTTTTCTATAGTAAATTTTGCAAAAAAATAATTTTTTACTGTCGCAAATTTTAAATATCCCAGGGATTGCCTTTTCTATAGTAAATTTCTCACAAATTAATTTTTTACTGTCGCAAATTTTAAATCCGCCAGGGATTGCCTTTTCTGTAGTAAATTATTCAAAAAATAATTTTCTACTGTCGCAAATTTTAAATACGCCAGGGATTGCCTTTTCTATAGTAAATTATTCAAAAAATAATTTTCTACTGTCGCAAATTTCAAATCCGCCAGGGATTGCCTTTTCTATAGTAAATTATTCAAAAAATAATTTTCAACTGTCGCAAATTTTAATTGCGCCTGGGATTGCCTTTTCTATAGTAAATTATTCAAAAAATAATTTTTTACTGTCGAAAATTTTAAATATCCCAGGGATTGCCTTTTCTATAGTAAATTTCTCACAAATTAATTTTTTACTGTCGCAAATTTTAAGTGCGCCAGTGATTGCCTTTTCTATAGTAAATTATTCAAAAAATAATTTTTTACTGTCGCAAATTTTAAATACGCCAGGGATTGCCTTTTCTATAGTAAATTTTGCAAAAAAATAATTTTTTACTGTCGCAAATTTTAAATATCCCAGGGATTGCCTTTTATATAGTATATTTCTCACAAATTAATTTTTTACTGTCGCAAATTTTAAATCCGCCAGGGATTGCCTTTTCTATAGTAAATTATTCAAAAAATAATTTTCAACTTTCACAAATTTTAATTACGCCAGGGATTGCCTTTTCTATAGTAAATTATTCAAAAAATAATTTTCTACTGTCGCAAATTTTAATTATGCCAGGGATTGCCTTTTCTATAGTAAATTATTCAAAAAATAATTTTCAACTGTCGCAAATTTTAATTACGCCAGGGATTGCCTTTTCTATAGTAAATTATTCAAAAAATAATTTTTTACTGTCGCAAATTTTAAATACGCCAGGGATTGCCTTTTCTATAGTAAATTATTCAAAAAATAATTTTTTATTGTCGCAAATTTTAAATATCCCAGGGATTGCCTTTTCTATAGTATATTTCTCACAAATTAATTTTTTACTGTCGCAAATTTTAAGTGCGCCAGGGATTGCCTTTTCTATAGTAAATTATTCAAAAAATAATTTTTTACTGTCGCAAATTTTAATTGCGCCAGGGATTGCCTTTTATACAGTAAATTTTTCAAAATATTAATTTTTTACTGTCGCAAATTTTAAATACGCCAGGGATTGCCTTTTCTATAGTAAATTATTCAAAAAATAATTTTTTACTGTCGCAAATTTTAAATACGCCAGGGATTGCCCTTTCTATAGTAAATTATTCAAAAAATAATTTTCTGTTGTCGCAAATTTTAATTACGCCAGGGATTGCCTTTTCTATAGTAAATTATTCAAAAAATAATTTTTTACTGTCGCAAATTTTAATTACGCCAGGGATGGCGTTTTCTATAGTAAATTATTCAAAAATAATTTTTTACTGTCGCAAATTTTAAATACGCCATGGATTGCCTTTTCTATAGTAAATTATTCAAAAAATAATTTTTTACTGTCACAAATTTTAAATACGCCAGGGATTGCCTTTTTTATAGTAAATTATTCAAAAAATAATTTTATACTGTCGCAAATTTTAATTACGCCAGGGATTGCCTTTTCTATAGTAAATTATTCAAAAAATAATTTTCAACTGTCGCAAATTTTAATTGCGCCAGGGATTGCCTTTTCTATAGTAAATTATTCAAAAAATAATTTTATACTGTCGCAAATTTTAAATACGCCAGGGATTGCCTTTTCTATAGTAAATTATTCAAAAAATAATTTTGTACTGTCGCAAATTTTAAATACGCCAGGGATTGCCTTTTCTATAGTAAATTATTCAAAAAATAATTTTTTACTGTCGCAAATTTTAAGTGCACCAGGGATTGCTTTTTCTATTGTAAATTATTCAAAAAATAATTTTCAACTGTCGCAAATTTTAATTACGCCATTGATTGCCTTTTCTATAGTAAATTATTCAAAAAATAATTTTCTACCGTCGCAAATTTTAATTACGCCAGGGATTGCCTTTTCTATAGTAAATTATTCAAAAAATAATTTTCTACTGTCGCAAGTTTTAAGTGCGCCAGGGATTGCCTTTTCTATAGTAAATTATTCAAAAAATAATTTTCAACTGTCGCAAATTTTAATTGCGCCAGGAATTGCCTTTTCTATAGTAAATTATTCAAAAAATAATTTTTTACTGTCGCAAATTTTAAATACGCCAGGGATTGCCTTTTCTATAGTAAATTATTCAAAAAATAATTTTTTACTGTCGCAAATTTTAAGTGCGCCAGGGATTGCCTTTTCTATAGTAAATTATTCAAAAAATAGTTTTTTACTGTCGCAAATTTTAATTACGCCAGGGATTGCCTTTTCTATAGTAAAGGCAATCCCTGGCGCACTTAAAATTTGCGACAGTAAAAAATTAATTTGTGAGAAATTTACTGTAGAAAAGGCAATCCCTGGCGCAATTAAAATTTGCGACAGTTGAAAATTATTTTTTGAATAATTTACTATAGAAAAGGCAATCCCTGGCGCAATTAAAATAATAAGAATAATAATTTTATACTGTCGCAAATTTTAATTACGCCAGGGATTGCCTTTTCTATAGTAAACTTTTCAAAAAATAATTTTCAACTGTCGCAAATTTCAAATCCGCCAGGGATTGCCTTTTCTATAGTCAATTATTCAAAAAATAATTTTTTACTCTGGCAAATTTCAATTTCGCCAGGTAAATTTTTCACAAATTAATTTTTTACTGTCGCAAATTTTAAATATCCCAGGGATTGCCTTTTCTATAGGAAATTATTCAAAAAATAATTTTATACTGTCGGAAATTTTAAATACGCCAGGGATTGCCTTTTCTATAGTAAATTATTCAAAAAATAATTTTCAACTGTCGCAAATTTTAATTACGCCAGGGATTGCCTTTTCCATAGTAAATTATTCAAAAAATAATTTTTTACTGTCGCAAATTTTAATTGCGCCACGGATTGCCTTTTCTATAGTAAATTATTCAAAAAATAATTTTTTACTGTCGCAAATTTTAATTGCGCCAGGGATTGCCTTTTCTATAGTAAATTATTCAAAAAATAATTTTTTACTGTCGCAAATTTTAATTACGCCAGGGATTGCCTTTTCTATAGTAAATTATTCAAAAAATAATTTTCAACTGTCGCAAATTTTAATTGCGCCAGGGATTGCCTTTTCTATAGTAAATTATTCAAAAAATAATTTTATACTGTCGCAAATTTTAATTACACCAGGGATTGCCTTTTCTATAGTAAATTTTGCAAAAAAATAATTTTTTACTGTCGCAAATTTTAAATATCCCAGGGATTGCATTTTCTATAGTAAATTTCTCACAAATTAATTTTTTACTGTCGCAAATTTTAAATCCACCAGGGATTGCCTTTTCTATAGTAAATTAATCAAAAAATAATTTTCTACTGTCGCAAATTTTAAATACGCCAGGGATTGCCTTGTCTATAGTAAATTATTCAAAAAATAATTTTCTACTGTCGCAAATTTCAAATCCGCCAGGGATTGCCTTTTCTATAGTAAATTATTCAAAAAATAATTTTCAACTGTCGCAAATTTTAATTGCGCCTGGGATTGCCTTTTTTATAGTAAATTATTCAAAAAATAATTTTTTACTGTCGCAAATTTTAAATATCCCAGGGATTGCCTTTTCTATAGTAAATTTCTCACAAATTAATTTTTTACTGTCGAAAATTTTAAATCCGCCAGAGATTGCCTTTTCTATAGTAAATTATTCAAAAAATAATTTTCAACTGTCGCAAATTTTAATTACGCCAGGGATTGCCTTTTCTATAGTAAATTATTCAAAAAATAATTTTCTACTGTCGCAAATTTTAATTACGCCAGGGATTGCCTTTTCTATAGTAAATTATTCAAAAAATTATTTTCAACTCTCGCAAATTTTAATTACGCCAGGGATTGCCTTTTCTATAGTAAATTATTCAAAAAATAATTTTTTACTGTCGCAAATTTTAAATACGCCAGGGATTGCCTTTTCTATAGTAAATTATTCAAAAAATAATTTTTTACTGTCGCAAATTTTAAATATCCCAGGGATTGCCTTTTCTATAGTAAATTTCTCACAAATTAATTTATTACTGTCGCAAATTTTAAGTGCGCCTGGGATTGCCTTTTCTATAGTAAATTATTCAAAAAATAATTTTTTATTGTCGCAAATTTTAAATATCCCAGGAATTGCCTTTTCTACAGTAAATTTTTCAAAATATTAATTTTTTACTGTCGGAAATTTTAAATACGCCAGGGATTGCCTTTTCTATAGTAAATTATCCAAAAAATAATTTTTTACTGTCGCAAATTTTAAATACGCCAGGGATTGCCTTTTCTATAGTAAATTATTCAAAAAATAATTTCCTACTGTCGCAAATTTTAATTACGCCAGGGATTGCCTTTTCTACAGTAAATTATTCAAAAAATAATTTTCTACTGTCGCAAATTTTAATTACGCCAGGGATTGCCTTTTCTATAGTAAATTATTCAAAAAATAATTTTTTACTGTCGCAAATTTTAAATACGCCAGGGATTGCCTTTTCTATAGTAAATTATTCAAAAAATAATTTTATACTGTCGCAAATTTTAATTACGCCAGGGAGTGCCTTTTCTATAGTAAATTATTCAAAAAATAATTTTCAACTGTCGCAAATTTTAATTACGCCAGGGATTGCCTTTTCTATAGTAAATTATTCAAAAAATAATTTTCAACTGTGGGAAATTTTAACTGCGCCAGGGATTGCCTTTTCTATAGTAAATTATTCAAAAAATAATTTTCAACTGTCGGAAATTTTAATTGCGCCAGGGATTGCCTTTTCTATAGTAAATTATTCAAAAAATAATTTTATACTGTCGCAAATTTTAATTACGCCAGGGATTGCCTTTTCTATAGTAAATTATTCAAAAAATAATTTTCAACTGTCGCAAATTTTAATTACGCCAGGGATTGCCTTTTCTATAGTAAATTATTCAAAAAATAATTTTCAACTGTCGCAAATTTTAATTGCGCCAGGGATTGCCTTTTCTATAGTAAATTATTCAAAAAATAATTTTATACTGTCGCAAATTTTAATTACGCCAGGGATTGCCTTTGCTATAGTAAATTATTCAAAAAATAATTTTCAACTGACGCAAATTTTAATTGCGCCAGGGATTGCCTTTTCTATAGTAAATTATTCAAAAAATAATTTTATACTGTCGCAAATTTTAAATACGCCAGGGATTGCCTTTTCTATAGTAAATTATTCAAAAAATAATTTTTTACTGTCGCAAATTTTAAATACGCCAGGGATTGCCTTTTCTATAGTAAATTATTCAAAAAATAATTTTCAACTGTCGCAAATTTTAATTGCGCCAGGGATTGCCTTTTCTATAGTAAATTATTCAAAAAATAATTTTTTACTGTCGCAAATTTTAAATACGCCAGGGATTGCCTTTTCTATAGTAAATTATTCAAAAAAAAATTTTTTACTGTCGCAAATTTTAAATACGCCAGGGATTGCCTTTTCTATAGTAAATTATTCAAAAAATAATTTTTTACTGTCGCAAATTTTAAGTGCGCCAGGGATTGCCTTTTCTATAGTAAATTATTCAAAAAATAATTTTTTACTGTCGCAAATTTTAAATACGCCAGGGATTGCCTTTTCTATAGTAAATTATTCAAAAAATAATTTTTTACTGTCGCAAATTTTAAATACGCCAGGGATTGCCTTTTCTATAGTAAATTATTCAAAAAATAATTTTCAACTGTCGCAAATTTTAATTACGCCAGGGATTGCCTTTTCTATAGTAAATTATTCAAAAAATAATTTTCAACTGTCGCAAATTTTAATTGCGCCAGGGATTGCCTTTTCTATAGTAAATTATTCAAAAAATAATTTTATACTTTCGCAAATTTTAATTACGCCAGGGATTGCCTTTGCTATAGTAAATTATTCAAAAAATAATTTTCAACTGACGCAAATTTTAATTGCGCCAGGGATTGCCTTTTCTATAGTAAATTATTCAAAAAATAATTTTATACTGTCGCAAATTTTAAATACGCCAGGGATTGCCTTTTCTATAGTAAATTATTCAAAAAATAATTTTTTACTGTCGCAAATTTTAAGTGCGCCAGGGATTGCCTTTTCTATAGTAAATTATTCAAAAAATAATTTTCAACTGTCGCAAATTTTAATTACGCCATTGATTGCCTTTTCTATAGTAAATTATTCAAAAAATAATTTTCTACTGTCGCAAATTTTAATTACGCCAGGGATTGCCTTTTCTATAGTAAATTATTCAAAAAATAATTTTCTACTGTCGCAAGTTTTAAGTGTGCCAGGGATTGCCTTTTCTATAGTAAATTATTCAAAAAATAATTTTCAACTGTCGCAAATTTTAATTGCGCCAGGGATTGCCTTTTCTATAGTAAATTATTCAAAAAATAATTTTTTACTGTCGCAAATTTTAAATACGCCAGGGATTGCCTTTTCTATAGTAAATTATTCAAAAAATAATTTTTTACTGTCGCAAATTTTAAATACGCCAGGGATTGCCTTTTCTATAGTAAATTATTCAAAAAATAATTTTTTACTGTCGCAAATTTTAAGTGCGCCAGGGATTGCCTTTTCTATAGTAAATTATTCAAAAAATAATTTTTTACTGTCGCAAATTTTAAATACGCCAGGGATTGCCTTTTCTATAGTAAATTATTCAAACAATAATTTTTTACTGTCGCAAATTTTAAATACGCCAGGGATTGCCTTTTCTATAGTAAATTATTCAAAAAATAATTTTATACTGTCGCAAATTTTAATTACGCCAGGGATTGCCTTTTCTATAGTAAATTATTCAAAAAATAATTTTCAACTGTCGCAAATTTTAATTACGCCAGGGATTGCCTTTTCTATAGTAAATTATTCAAAAAATAATTTTCAACTGTCGCAAATTTTAACTGCGCCAGGGATTGCCTTTTCTATAGTAAATTATTCAAAAAATAATTTTCAACTGTCACAAATTTTAATTGCGCCAGGGATTGCCTTTTCTATAGTAAATTATTCAAAAAAATAATTTTATACTGTCGCAAATGTTAATTACGCCAGGGATTGCCTTTTCTATAGTAAATTATTCAAAAAATAATTTTCAACTGTCGCAAATTTTAAATACGCCAGGGATTGCCTTTTCTATAGTAAATTATTCAAAAAATAATTTTCAACTGTCGCAAATTTTAATTACGCCAGGGATTGCCTTTTCTAAAGTAAATTATTCAAAAAATAATTTTTTACTGTCGCAAATTTTAATTGCGCCAGGGATTGCCTTTTCTATAGTAAATTATTCAAAAAATAGTTTTTTACTGTCGCAAATTTTAATTACGCCAGGGATTGCCTTTTCTATAGTAAAGGCAATCCCTGGCGCACTTAAAATTTGCGACAGTAAAAAATTAATTTGTGAGAAATTTACTGTAGAAAAGGCAATCCCTGCGCAATTAAAATTTGCGACAGTTGAAAATTATTTTTTGAATAATTTACTATAGAAAAGGCAATCCCTGGCGCAATTAAAATAATAATAATAATAATTTTATACTGTCGCAAATTTTAATTACGCCAGGGATTGCCTTTTCTATAGTAAATTATTCAAAAAATAATTTTATACTGTCGCAAATTTTAATTACGCCAGGGATTGCCTTTTCTATAGTAAACTTTTCAAAAAATAATTTTCAACTGTCGCAAATTCAAATCCGCCAGGGATTGCCTTTTTTTATTGTAAATTATTCAAAAAATAATTTTTTACTCTGGCAAATTTCAATTGCGCCAGGTAAATTTTTCACAAATTAATTTTTTACTGTCGCAAATTTTAAATATACCAGGGATTGCCTTTTCTATAGTAAATTATTCAAAAAATAATTTTATACTGTCGCAAATTTTAAATACGCCAGGGATTGCCTTTTCTATAGTAAATTATTCAAAAAATAATTTTCAACTGTCGCAAATTTTAATTACGCCAGGGATTGCCTTTTCTAAAGTAAATTATTCAAAAAATAATTTTTTACTGTCGCAAATTTTAATTGCGCCAGGGATTGCCTTTTCTATAGTAAATTATTCAAAAAATAAGTTTTTACTGTCGCAAATTTTAATTGCGCCAGGGATTGCCTTTTCTATAGTAAATTATTCAAAAAATATTTTTTTACTCTCGCAAATTTCAATTTACTATAGAAAAGGCAATCCCTGGCGTATTTAAAATTTGCGACAGTAAAAAATTAATTTGTGAAAAATTTACCTGGCGAAATTGAAATTTGCGACAGTAAAAAATTATTTTTTGAATAATTTACTATAGAAAAGGCAATCCCTGGCGCACTTAAAATTTGCGACAGTAAAAAATTATTTTTTGAATAATTTACTATAGAAAAGGCAATCCCTGGCGCACTTAAAATTTGCGACAGTAAAAAATTATTTTTTGAATAATTTACTATAGAAAAGGCAATCCCTGGCGCACTTAAAATTTGCGACAGTAAAAAATTATTTTTTGAATAATTTACTATAGTAAAGGCAATCCCTGGCGCAATTAAAATTTGCGACAGTATAAAAATTATTTTTGAATAATTTACTATAGAAAAGGCAATCCCTGGCGTAATTAAAATTTGCGAAAGTAGAAAATTTATTTTTTGAATAATTTACTATAGAAAAGGCAATCCCTGGCGTAATTAAAATTTGCGACAGTAGAAAAGTATTTTTTGAATAATTTACTATAGAAAAGGCAATCCCTGGCGTATTTAAAATTTGCGACAGTAAGAAATTAATTTGTGAGAAATTTACTATAGAAAATGCAATCCCTGGCGTAATTAAAATTTCCGACAGTAGAAAATTATTTTTGAATAATTTACTATAGAAAAGGCAATCCTTGGCATAATTAAAATTTGCGACAGTATAAAATTATTTTTTGAATAATTTACTATAGAAAAGGCAATCCCTGGCGCACTTAAAATTTGCGACAGTAAAAAAATTATTTTTTGAATAATTTACTATAGAAAAGGCAATCCCTGGCGCACTTAAAATTTACGACAGTAAAAAATTATTTTTTGAAAAATTTACTGTAGAAAAGGCAATCCCTGGCGCAATTAAAATTTGCGACAGTAAAAAATTATTTTTTGAAAAATTTACTGTAGAAAAGGCAATCCCTGGCGCAATTAAAATTTGCGACAGTAGAAAATTATTTTTTGAATAATTTACTATCCTGGCGCAATTAAAATTTGCGACAGTAAAAAATTTTTTTTTGAATAATTTACTATAGAAAAGGCAATCCCTGGCGCAATTAAAATTTGCGACAGTATAAAATTATTTTTTGAATAATTTACTATAGAAAAGGCAATCCTGGCGTAATTAAAATTTGCGACAGTAAAAAATTATTTTTTGCAAAATTTACTATAGAAAAGGCAATCCCTGGCGTAATTAAAATTTGCGACAGTATAAAATTATTTTTTGAATAATTTACTATAGAAAAGGCAATCCCTGGCGCACTTAAAATTTGCGACAGTATAAAATTATTTTTTGAATAATTTACTATAGAAAAGGCATTCCCTGGCGTATTTAAAATTTGCGACAGTAAAAAATTATTTTTTGAAAAGTTTACTATAGAAAAGGCAATCCCTGGCGCACTTAAAATTTGCGACAGTAAAAAATAATTTTTTGAATAATTTACTATAGAAAAGGCAATCCCTGGGATATTTAAAATTTGCGACAGTAGAAAATTATTTGTTGAAAAATTTACAATAGAAAAGGCAATCCCTGGCGAAATTAAAATTTGCGAGAGTAAAAAATTATTTTTTGAATAATTTACTATAGAAAAGGCAATCCCTGGCGCAATTAAAATTTGCGACCGTTGAAAATTATTTTTTGAATAATTTACTATAGAAAAGGCAATCCCTGGCGCACTTAAAATTTGCGATAGTAAAAAATTATTTTTTGAATAATTTACTATAGAAAAGGCAATCCCTGGCGTAATTAAAATTTGCGACAGTATAAAATTATTTTTTGAATAATTTACTATAGAAAAGGCAATCCCTGGCGTAATTAAAATTTGCGACAGTAGAAAATTATTTTTTGAATAATTTACTATAGAAAAGGCAATCCCTGGCGTAATTAAAATTTGCGACAGTAGAAAATTATTTTTTGAATAATTTACTATAGAAAAGGCAATCCCTGGCGTATTTAAAATTTGCGACAGTAAGAAAATAATTTGGTGAGAAATTTACTATAGAAAAGGCAATCCCTGGCGTAATTAAAATTTGCGACAGTAGAAAATTATTTTTTGAATAATTTACTATAAGAAAAGGCAATCCCTGGCGTAATTAAAATTTGCGACAGTATAAAATTATTTTTTGAATAATTTACTATAGAAAAGGCAATCCCTGGCGCACTTAAAATTTGCGACAGTAAAAAATTATTTTTAAATAATTTACTATAGAAAAGGCAATCCCTGGCGCACTTAAAATTTGCGACAGTAAAAAATTATTTTTTGAATAATTTAATATAGAAAAGGCAATCCTGGCGCACTTAAAATTTGCGACAGTAAAAAATTATTTTTTGAATAATTTACTATAGAAAAGGCAATCCCTGGCGCAATCAAAATTTGCGACAGTATAAAATTATTTTTTGAATAATTTACTATAGAAACGGCAATCCCTGTCGTAATTAAAATTTGCGACAGTAGAAAATTATTTTTTGAATAATTTACTATAGAAAAGGCAATCCCTGACGTAATTAAAATTAGCGACAGTAGAAAATTATTTTTTGTATAATTTACTATAGAAAAGGCAATCCCAGGCGTATTTAAAATTTGCGACAGTAAGAAATTAATTGTGAGAAATTTACAATAGAAAAGGCAATCCCTGGCGTAATTAAAATTTGCGACAGTAGAAATTTGTTTTTTGAATAATTTACTATAGAAAAGGCAATCCCTGGCGTAATTAAAATTTGCGACAAATTATTTTTTGAATAATTTACTATAGAAAAGGCAATCCCTGGCGCACTTAAAATTTGCAACAGTAAAAAATTATTTTTTGAATAATTTACTATAGAAAAGGCAATCCCTGGCGCACTTAAAATTTGCGACAGTAAAAAATTATTTTTTGAATAATTTACTATAGAAAAGGCAATCCCTGGCGCACTTAAAACTTGCGACAGTAAAAAATTATTTTTTGAATAATTTACTATAGAAAAGGCAATCCCTGGCGCAATTAAAATTTGCGACAGTATAAAATTATTTTTTGAATAATTTACTATAGAAAAGGCAATCCCTGGCGTAATTAAAATTTGCGACAGTAGAAAATTATTTTTTGAATAATTTACTATAGAAAAGGCAATCCCTGGCGTAATTAAAATTTGCGACAGTAGAAAATTATTTTTTGAATAATTTACTATAGAAAAGGCAATCCCTGGCGTATTTAAAATTTGCGACAGCAAGAAATTAATTTGTGAGAAATTTACTATAGAAAAGGCAATCCCTGGCGTAATTAAAATTTGCGACAGTAGAAAATTATTTTTTGAATAATTTACTATAGAAAAGGCAATCCCTGGCGTAATTAAAATTTGCGACAGTATAAAATTATTTTTTGAATAATTTACTATAGAAAACGCAATCCCTGGCGCACTTAAAATTTGCGACAGTAAAAAATTATTTTTTGAATAATTTACTATAGAAAAGGCAATCCCTGGCGCACTTAAAATTTGCAACAGTAAAAAATTATTTTTTGAATAATTTACTATAGAAAAGGCAATCCCTGGGCGCACTTAAAATTTGCGACAGTAAAAAATTATTTTTTGAATAATTTACTATAGAAATTGCAATCCCTGGCGCAATTAAAATTTGCGACAGTATAAAATTATTTTTTGAATAATTTACTATAGAAAAGGCAATCCCTGGCGTAATTAAAATTTGCGACAGTAGAAAATTATTTTTTGAATAATTTACTATAGAAAAGGCATCCCTGGCTTAATTAAAATTTGCGATAGTAGAAAATTATTTTTTGAATAATTTACTATAGAAAAGGCAATCCCTGGCGTATTTAAAATTTGCGACAGTAGAAAATTATTTTTTGAATAATTTACTATAGAAAAGGCAATCCCTGGCGTAATTAAAACTTGCGACAGTACAAAATTATTTTTTGAATAATTTACTATAGAAAAGGCAATCCCTGGCGTAATTAAAATTTGCGACAGTATAAAATTATTTTTTGAATAATTTACTATAGAAAAGGCAATCCCTGGCGCACTTAAAATTTGCGACAGTAAAAAATTATTTTTGAATAATTTACTATAGAGAAGGCAATCCCTGGCGCACTAAAATTTGCGACAGTAAAAAATTATTTTTTGAATAATTTACTATAGAAAAGGCAATCCCTGGCGCACTTAAAATTTGCGACAGTAACAAATTATTTTTTGAATAATTTACTATAGAAAAGGCAATCCCTGGCGCACTTAAATTTGCGACAGTAAAAAATTATTTTTTGAATAATTTACTATAGAAAAGGCAATCCCTGGCGCAATTAAAATTTGCGACAGTATAAAATTATTTTTTGAATAATTTACTATAGAAAAGGCAATCCTGGCGTAATTAAAATTTGCGACAGTAGAAAATTATTTTTTTAATAATTTACTATAGAAAAGGCAATCCCTGGCGAAATTAAAATTTGCGACAGTAGAAAAATATTCTTTGAATAATTTACTATATAAAAGGCAATCCCTGGCGTATTTAAAATTTGCGACAGTAAGGAAATTATTTTTTGAATAATTTACTATAGAAAAGGCAATCCCTGGCGTAATTAAAATTTGCGACAGTATAAAATTATTTTTGAATAATTTACTATAGAAAAGGCAATCCCTGGCGCACTTAAAATTTGCGACAGTAAAAATTATTTTTTGAATAATTTACTATAGAAAAGGCAAGCCCTGGCGCACTTAAAATTTGCGACAGTAAAAAATTATTTTTTGAAAAATTTACTGTAGAAAAGGCAATCCCTGGCGCAATTAAAATTTGCCACAGTAGAAAATTATTTTTTGAATAATTTACTATAGAAAAGGCAATCCCTGCGTAATTGAAAATTTGGGACAGTAGAAAATTATTTTTTGAATAATTTACTATAGAAAAAGACAATCCCTGGCGTAATTAAAATTTGCGACAGTTGAAAATTATTTTTTGAATAATTTACTATAGAAAAGGCAATCCCTGGCGCAATTAAAATTTGCGACAGTAAAAATTATTTTTTGCAAAATTTACTATAGAAAAGGCAATCCCTACCGTAATTAAAATTTGCGAGAGTAGAAAATTATTTTTTGAATAATTTACTATAGAAAAGGCAATCCCTGGCGCAATTAAAATTTGCGACAGTAAAAAATTATTTTTGAAAAATTTACTGTAGAAAAAGGCAATCCCTGGCGCAATTAAAATTTGCGACAGTAAAAAATTATTTTTTGAATAATTTACTATAGAAAAGGCAATCCCTGGCCTATTTAAAATTTGCGACAGTAAGAAATTAATTTGTGAGAAATTTACTATAGAAAAGGCAATCACTGGCGCAATTAAAATTTGCGACAGTAAAAAATTATTTTTTGCAAAATTTACTATAGAAAATGCAATCCCTGGCGCAATTAAATTTGCGACAGTAAAAAATTAATTTGTGAGAAATTTACTATAGAAAAGGCAATCCCTGGGATATTTAAAATTTGCGACAGTAAAAAATTATTTTTTGAATAATTTACTATAGAAAAGGCAATCCCTGGCGCACTTAAAATTTGCGACAGTAGAAAATTATTTTTGAATAATTTACTATAGAAAAGGCAATCCCTGGCGTATTTAAAATTTGCGACAGTAAAAAATTAATTTTTGAAACATTTACTGTAGAAAAGGCAATCCCTGGCGCAATTAAAATTTGCGACAGTAAAAAATTAATTTTTGCAAAATTTACTATAGAAAAGGCAATCCCTGGCGCAATTAAAATTTGCGACAGTAAAAAATTAATTTGTGAGAATTTACTATAGAAAAGGCAATCCCTGGGATATTTAAAATTTGCGACAGTAAAAAATTATTTTTTGAATAATTTACTATAGAAAAGGCAATCCCTGGCGCACTTAAAATTTGCGACAGTACAAAATTATTTTTTGAATAATTTACTATAGAAAAGGCAATCCTTGGCGTAATTAAAATTTGCGACAGTAGAAAATTATTTTTTGAAAAGTTTACTATAGAAAAGGCAATCCCTGGCGCAATTAAAATTTGCGACAGTAAAAAATTAATTTGTGAGAAATTTACTATAGAAAAGGCAATCCCTGGGATATTTAAAATTTGCGACAGTAAAACATTATTTTTTGAATAATTTACTATAGAAAAGGCAATCCCTGGCGCAATTAAAATTTGCGACAGTTGAAAATTATTTTTTGAATAATTTACTATAGAAAAGGCAATCCCTGGCGCACTTAAAATTTGCGACAGTAAAAAATTATTTTTTGAATAATTTACTATAGAAAAGGCAATCCCGGCGTAATTAAAATTTGCGACAGTATAAAATTATTTTTTGAATAATTTACTATAGAAAAGGCAATCCCTGGCGTAATTAAAATTTGCGACAGTAGAAAATTATTTTTTGAATAATTTACTATAGAAAAGGCAATCCCTGGCGTAATTAGAATTTGCGACAGTAGAAAATTATTTTTTGAATAATTTACTATAGAAAAGGCAATCCCTGGCGTATTTAAAATTTGCGACAGTAGAAATTAATTTGTGAGAAATTTACTATAGAAAAGGCAATCCCTGGCGTAATTAAAATTTGCGACAGTAGAAAATTATTTTTTGAATAATTTACTATAGAAAAGGCAATCCCTGGCGTAATTAAAATTTGCGACAGTATAAAACTATTTTTGAATAATTTACTATAGAAAAGGCAATCCCTGGCGCACTTAAAATTTGCGACAGTAAAAAATTATTTTTTGAATAATTTACTATAGAAAAGGCAATCCCTGGGGCACTTAAAATTTGCGACAGTAAAAAATTATTTTTTGAATACTTTACTATAGAAAAGGCAATCCCTGGCGCACTTAAAATTTGCGACAGTAAAAAAATTATTTTTTGAATAATTTACTATAGAAAAGGCAATCCCTGGCGCAATTAACATTTGCGACAGTATAAAATTATTTTTTGAATAATTTACTATAGAGAAGGCAATCCCTGGCGTAATTAAAATTTGCGACAGTAGAAAAATATTTTTTGAATAATTTACTATAGAAAAGGCAATCCCTGGCCTAATTAAAATTTGCGACATTAGAAAATTATTTTTTGAATAATTTACTATAGAAAAGGCAATCCCTGGCGTAATTAAATTTGCGACAGTATAAAATTATTTTTTGAATAATTTACTATAGAAAAGGCAATCCCTGGCGCACTTAAAATTTGCGACAGTTAAAAATTTATTTTTTGAATAATTTACTATAGAAAAGGCAATCCCTGGCGCACTTATAATTTGCAACAGTAAAAAATTATTTTTTGAATAATTTACTATAGAAAAGGCAATCCCTGGCGCACTTAAATTTGCGACAGTAAAAAATAATTTTTTGAATAATTTACTATAGAAAAGGCAATCCCTGGCGCAATTAAAATTTGCGACAGTATAAAATTATTTTTTGAATAATTTACTATAGAAAAGGCAATCCCTGGCGTAATTAAAATTTGCGAAAGTAGAAAATTATTTTTTGAATAATTTACTATAGAAAAGGCAATCCCTGGCTAATTAAAATTTGCGACATTAGAAAATTATTTTTTGAATAATTTACTATAGAAAAGGCAATCCCTGGCGCACTTAAATTTGCGACAGTAAAAAATTATTTTTTGAATAATTTACTATAGAAAAGGCAATCCCTGGCGCACTTAAAATTTGCAACAGTAAAAAATTATTTTTTGAATAATTTACTATAGAAAAGGCAATCCTGGCGCACTTAAAATTTGCGACAGTAAAAAATAATTTTTTGAATAATTTACTATAGAAAAGGCAATCCCTGGCGCAATTAAAATTTGCGACAGTATAAAATAATTTTTTGAATAATTTACTATAGAAAAGGCAATCCCTGCGCACTTAAAATTTGCGACAGTAAAAAATTATTTTTTGAATAATTTACTATAGAAAAGGGCAATCCCTGGCGCACTTAAAATTTGCAACAGTAAAAAATTATTTTTTGAATAATTTACTATAGAAAAGGCAATCCCTGGCCCACTTAAAATTTGCGACAGTAAAAAATAATTTTTTGAATAATTTACTATAGAAAAGGCAATCCCTGGCGCAATTAAAATTTGCGACAGTATAAAATTATTTTTTGAATAATTTACTATAGAAAAGGCAATCCCTGGCGTAATTAAAATTTGCGAAAGTAGAAAATTATTTTTTGAATAATTTACTATAGAAAAGGCAATCCCTGGCGTAATTAAAATTTGCGACATTAGAAAATTATTTTTTGAATAATTTACTATAGAAAAGGCAATCCCTGGCGTATTTAAAATTTGCGACAGTAAGAAATTAATTTGTGAGAAATTTACTATAGAAAAGGTAATCCCTGGCGTAATTAAAATTTGCGACAGTAGAAAATTATTTTTTTGAATAATTTACTATAGAAAAGTCAATCCCTGGCGTAATTAAAATTTGCGACAGTATAAAATTATTTTTTGAATAATTTACTATAGAAAAGGCAATCCCTAGCGCACTTAAAATTTGCGACAGTAAAAAATTATTTTTTGAATAATTTACTATAGAAAAGGCAATCCCTGGCGCACTTAAAATTTGCGACAGTAAAAAATTATTTTTTGAATAATTTACTATAAAAAAGGCAATCCCTGGCGCACTTAAAACTTGCGACAGTAAAAAATTATTTTTTGAATAATTTACTATAGAAAAGGCAATCCCTGGCGCAATTAAAATTTGCGACAGTATAAAATTATTTTTTGAATAATTTACTATAGAAAAGGCAATCCCTGGCGTAATTAAAATTTGCGACAGTAGAAAATTATTTTTTGAATAATTTACTATAGAAAAGGCAATCCCTGGCGCACTTAAAATTTGCAACAGTAAAAAATTATTTTTTGAATAATTTACTATAGAAAAGGCAATCCCTGGCGCACTTAAAATTTGCGACAGTAAAAAATAATTTTTTGAATAATTTACTATAGAAAAGGCAATCCCTGGCGCAATTAAAATTTGCGACAGTATAAAATTATTTTTTTGAATAATTTACTATAGAAAAGGCAATCCCTGGCGTAATTAAAATTTGCGAAAGTAGAAAATTATTTTTTGAATAATTTACTATAGAAAAGGCAATCCCTGGCGTAATTAAAATTTGCGACATTAGAAAATTATTTTTTGAATAATTTACTATAGAAAAGGCAATCCCTGGCGTATTTAAAATTTGCGACAGTAAGAAATTAATTTGTGAGAAATTTACTATAGAAAAGGTAATCCCTGGCGTAATTAAAATTTGCGACAGTAGAAAATTATTTTTTGAATAATTTTACTATAGAAAAGTCAATCCCTGGCGTAATTAAAATTTGCGACAGTATAAAATTATTTTTTGAATAATTTACTATAGAAAAGGCAATCCCTAGCACACTTAAAATTTGCGACAGTAAAAAATTATTTTTTGAATAATTTACTATAGAAAAGGCAATCCCCTGGCGCACTTAAAATTTGCAACAGTAAAAAATTATTTTTTGAATAATTTACTATAGAAAAGGCAATCCCTGGCGCACTTAAAATTTGCGACAGTAAAAAATAATTTTTTGAATAATTTACTATGGAAAAGGCAATCCCTGGCGCAATTAAAATTTGCGACAGTTGAAAATTATTTTTTGAATAATTTACTATAGAAAAGGCAATCCCTGGCGCACTTAAAATTTGCGACAGTAAAAAATTATTTTTTGAATAATTTACTATAGAAAAAGGCAATCCCCGGCGTAATTAAATTTGCGACAGTATAAAATTATTTTTTGAATAATTTACTATAGAAAAGGCAATCCCTGGCGTAATTAAAATTTGCGACAGTAGAAAATTATTTTTTGAATAATTTACTATAGAAAAGGCAATCCCTGGCGTAATTAGAATTTGCGACAGTAGAAAATTATTTTTTGAATAATTTACTATAGAAAAGGCAATCCCTGGCGTATTTAAAATTTGCGACAGTAAGAAATTAATTTGTGAGAAATTTACTATAGAAAAGGCAATCCCTGGCGTAATTAAAATTTGCGACAGTAGAAAATTATTTTTGAATAATTTACTATAGAAAAGGCAATCCCTGGCGTAATTAAAATTTGCGACAGTATAAAACTATTTTTTGAATAATTTACTATAGAAAAGGCAATCCTGGCGCACTTAAAATTTGCGACAGTAAAAAATTATTTTTTGAATAATTTACTATAGAAAAGGCAATCCCTGGGGCACTTAAAATTTGCGACAGTAAAAAATTATTTTTTGAATACTTTACTATAGAAAAGGCAATCCCTGACGCACTTAAAATTTACGACAGTAAAAAATTATTTTTTGAATAATTTACTATAGAAAAGGCAATCCCTGGCGCAATTAAAATTTGCGACAGTATAAAATTATTTTTGAATAATTTACTATAGAAAAGGCAATCCCTGGCGTAATTAAAATTTGCGACAGTAGAAAAATATTTTTTGAATAATTTACTATAGAAAAGGCAATCCCTGGCCTAATTAAAATTTGCGACATTAGAAATTATTTTTTGAATAATTTACTATAGAAAAGGCAATCCCTGGCGTAATTAAAATTTGCGACAGTATAAAATTATTTTTTGAATAATTTACTATAGAAAAGGCAATCCCTGGCGCACTTAAAATTTGCGACAGTAAAAAATTATTTTTTGAATAATTTACTATAGAAAAGGCAATCCCTGGCGCACTTATAATTTGCAACAGTAAAAAATTATTTTTTGAATAATTTACTATAGAAAAGGCAATCCCTTGGTGCACTTAAAATTTGCGACAGAAAAAAAATAATTTTTTGAATAATTTACTATAGAAAAGGCAATCCCTGGCGCAATTAAAATTTGCGACAGTATAAAATTATTTTTTGAATAATTTACTATAGAAAAGGCAATCCCTGGCGTAATTAAAATTTGCGAAAGTAGAAAATTATTTTTTGAATAATTTACTATAGAAAAGGCAATCCCTGGCGTAATTAAAATTTGCGACATTAGAAATTATTTTTTGAATAATTTACTATAGAAAAGGCAATCCCTGGCGCACTTAAAATTTGCGACAGTAAAAAATTATTTTTTGAATAATTTACTATAGAAAAGGCAATCCCTGGCGCACTTAAAATTTGCAACAGTAAAAAATTATTTTTTGAATAATTTACTATAGAAAAGGCAATCCCTGGCGCACTTAAAATTTGCGACAGTAAAAAATAATTTTTTGAATAATTTACTATAGAAAAGGCAATCCCTGGCGCAATTAAAATTTGCGACAGTATAAAATTATTTTTTGAATAATTTACTATAGAAAAGGCAATCCCTGGCGCACTTAAAATTTGCGACAGTAAAAAATTATTTTTTGAATAATTTACTATAGAAAAGGCAATCCCTGGCGCACTTAAAATTTGCAACAGTAAAAAAATTATTTTTGAATAATTTACTATAGAAAAGGCAATCCCTGGCGCACTTAAAATTTGCGACAGTAAAAAATAATTTTTGAATAATTTACTATAGAAAAGGCAATCCCTGGCGCAATTAAAAATTTGCGACAGTATAAAATTATTTTTTGAATAATTTACTATAGAAAAGGCAATCCCTGGCGTAATTAAAATTTGCGAAAGTAGAAAATTATTTTTTGAATAATTTACTATAGAAAAGGCAATCCCTGGCGTAATTAAAATTTGCGACATTAGAAAATTATTTTTTGAATAATTTACTATAGAAAAGGCAATCCCTGGCGTATTTAAAATTTGCGACAGTAAGAAATTAATTTGTGAGAAATTTACTATAGAAAAGGTAATCCCTGGCGTAATTAAAATTTGCGACAGTAGAAAAATTATTTTTTGAATAATTTACTATAGAAAAGTCAATCCTTGGCGTAATTAAAATTTGCGACAGTATAAAATTATTTTTTGAATAATTTACTATAGAAAAGGCAATCCCTAGCGCACTTAAAATTTGCGACAGTAAAAAATTATTTTTTGAATAATTTACTATAGAAAAGGCAATCCCTGGCGCACTTAAAATTTGCGACAGTAAAAAATTATTTTTTGAATAATTTACTATAAAAAAGGCAATCCCTGGCGCACTTAAAACTTGCGACAGTAAAAAATTATTTTTTGAATAATTTACTATAGAAAAGGCAATCCCTGGCGCAATTAAAATTTGCGACAGTATAAAATTATTTTTTGAATAATTTACTATAGAAAAGGCAATCCCTGGCGTAATTAAAATTTGCGACAGTAGAAAATTATTTTTTGAATAATTTACTATAGGAAAAGGCAATCCCTGGCATAATTAAAAATTTGCGACAGTAGAAAATTATTTTTTTGAATAATTTACTATAGAAAAGGCAATCCCTGGCGTATTTAAAATTTGCGACAGTAAGAAATTAATTTGTGAGAAATTTACTATAGAAAAGGCAATCCCTGGCGTAATTAAAATTTGCGACAGTAGAAAATTATTTTTGAATAATTTACTATAGAAAAGGCAATCCCTGGCGTAATTAAAATTTGCGATAGTATAAAATTATTTTTTGAATAATTTACTATAGAAAAGGCAAATCCCTGGCGCACTTAAAATTTGCGACAGTAGAAAATTATTTTTTGAATAATTTACTATAGAAAAGGCAATCCCTGGCGTAATTAAAATTTGCGACAGTAGAAAATTATTTTTTGAATAATTTACTATATAAAAGACAATCCCTGGCGTATTAAAATTTGCGACATTAAGAAATTATTTTTTGAATAATTTACTATAGAAAAGGCATTCCTGGCGTAATTAAAATTTGCGACAGTAGAAAATTATTTTTTGAATAATTTACTATAGAAAAGGCAATCCCTGGCGTATTTAAAATTTGCGACAGTAAGAAATTAATTTGTGAGAAATTTACTATAGAAAAGGCAATCCCTGGCGTAATTAAAATTTGCGACAGTAGAAAATTATTTTTGAATAATTTACTATAGAAAAGGCAATCCCTGGCGTAATTAAAATTTGCGACAGTATAAAATTATTTTTTGAATAATTTACTATAGAAAAGGCAATCCCTGGCGCACTTAAAATTTGCGACAGTAGAATATTATTTTTTGAATAATTTACTATAGAAAAGGCAATCCCTGGCGTAATTAAAATTTGCGACAGTAGAAAATTATTTTTTGAATAATTTACTATATAAAAGACAATCCCTGGCGTATTAAAATTTGCGACATTAAGAAATTATTTTTTGAATAATTTACTATAGAAAAGGCAATCCCTGGCGTAATTAAAATTTGCGACAGTATAAATTATTTTTTGAATAATTTACTATAGAAAAGGCAATCCCTGGCGCACTTAAAATTTGCGACAGTAAAAAATTATTTTTTGAATAATTTACTATAGAAAAGGCAATCCCTGGCGCAATTAAAATTTGCGACAGTAAAAAATAATTTTTTTGAATAATTTACTATAGAAAAGGCAATCCCTGGCGCAATTAAAATTTGCGACAGTAAAAAATTATTTTTTGCAAAATTTACTACAGAAAAGGCAATCCCTGGCGCAATTAAAATTTGCGACAGTAAAAAATTAATTTGTGAGAAATTTACTATAGAAAAGGCAATCCCTGGGATATTTAAAATTTGCGACAGTAAAAAATTATTTTTTGAATAATTTACTATAGAAAAGGCAATCCCTGGCGCACTTAAAATTTGCGACAGTAGAAAATTATTTTTTGAATAATTTACTATAGAAAAGTCAATCCCTGGCGTATTTAAAATTTGCGACAGTAAAAAATTAATTTTTGAAACATTTACTGTAGAAAAGGCAATCCCTGGCGCAATTAAAATTTGCGACAGTAGAAAATTATTTTTTGAATAACTTACTATAGAAAAGGCAATCCCTGGCGTAATTAAAATTTGCGACAGTAGAAAATTATTTTTTGAAAAGTTTACTATAGAAAAGGCAATCCCTGGCGCAATTAAATTTGCGACAGTAAAAAATTAATTTGTGAGAAATTTACTATAGAAAAGGCAATCCCTGGGATATTTAAAAATTTGCGACAGTAAAAAATTATTTTTTGAATAATTTACTATAAAAAAGGCAATCCTGGCGCAATTAAAATTTGCGACAGTTGAAAATTATTTTTTGAATAATTTACTATAGAAAAGGCAATCCCTGGCGCAATTAAAATTTGCGACAGTAAAAAATTATTTTTTGAAAAATTTACTATAGAAAAGGCAATCCCTGGCGAAATTAAAATTTGCGACAGTAGAAAATTATTTTTTGAATAATTTACTATATAAAAGGCAATCCCTGGCGTATTTAAAATTTGCGACAGTAAGAAATTATTTTTTGAATAATTTACTATAGAAAAGGCAAATCCCTGGCGTAATTAAAATTTGCGACAGTATAAAATTATTTTTTGAATAATTTACTATAGAAAAGGCAATCCCTGGCGCACTTAAAATTTGCGACAGTAAAAAAATTATTTTTTGAATAATTTACTATAGAAATGGCAAGCCCTGGCGCACTTAAAATTTGCGACAGTAAAAAATTATTTTTTGAAAAATTTACTGTAGAAAAGGCAATCCCTGGCGCAATTAAAATTTGCCACAGTAGAAAATTATTTTTTGAAATAATTTACTATAGAAAAGGCAATCCTGGCGTAATTAAAATTTGGGACAGTAGAAAATTATTTTTTGAATAATTTACTATAGAAAAGGCAATCCCTGGCGTAATTAAAATTTGCGACAGTTGAAAATTATTTTTTTGAATAATTTACTATAGAAAAGGCAATCCCTGGCGCAATTAAAATTTGGGACAGTAAAAAATTATTTTTTTGCAAAATTTACTATAGAAAAGGCAATCCCTGGCGTAATTAAAATTTGCGAGAGTAGAAAATTATTTTTTGAATAATTTACTATAGAAAAGGCAATCCTGGCGCAATTAAAATTTGCGACAGTAAAAAATTATTTTTTGAAAAATTTACTGTAGAAAAGGCAATCCCTGGCGCAATTAAAATTTGCGACAGTAAAAAATTATTTTTTGAATAATTTACTATAGAAAAGGCAATCCCTGGCCTATTTAAAATTTGCGACAGTAAGAAATTAATTTGTGAGAAATTTACTATAGAAAAGGCAATCCCTGGCGCAGTTAAAATTTGCGACAGTAAAAAATTATTTTTTGCAAAATTTACTATAGAAAAGGCAATCCCTGGCGCAATTAAAATTTGCGACAGTAAAAAATTAATTTGTGAGAAATTTACTAAAGAAAAGGCAATCCCTGGGATATTTAAAATTTGCGACAGTAAAAAATTATTTTTTGAATAATTTACTATAGAGAAGGCAATCCCTGGCGCACTTAAAATTTGCGACAGTAAAAAATTATTTTTTGAATAATTTACTATAGAAAAGGCAATCCCTGGCGTATTTAAAATTTGCGACAGTAAAAAATTAATTTTTGAAACATTTACTGTAGAAAAGGCAATCCCTGGCGCAATTAAAATTTGCGACAGTAAAAAATTAATTTTTGCAAAATTTACTATAGAAAAGGCAATCCCTGGCGCAATTAAAATTTGCGACAGTAAAAAATTAATTTGTGAGAAATTTACTATAGAAAAGGCAATCCCTGGGATATTTAAAATTTGCGACAGTAAAAAATTATTTTTTGAATAATTTACTATAGAAAAGGCAATCCCTGGCGCACTTAAAATTTGCGACAGTAGAAAATTATTTTTTGAATAATTTACTATAGAAAAGGCAATCCCTGGCGTAATTAAAATTTGCGACAGTAGAAAATTATTTTTTGAAAAGTTTACTATAGAAAAGGCAATCCCTGGCGCAATTAAAATTTGCGACAGTAAAAAATTAATTTGTGAGAAATTTACTATAGAAAAGGCAATCCCTGGGATATTTAAAATTTGCGACAGTAAAACATTATTTTTTGAATAATTTACTATAGAAAAGGCAATCCCTGGCGCAATTAAAATTTGCGACAGTTGAAAATTATTTTTTGAATAATTTACTATAGAAAAGGCAATCCCTGGCGCACTTAAAATTTGCGACAGTAAAAAATTATTTTTTGAATAATTTACTATAGAAAAGGCAATCCCGGCGTAATTAAAATTTGCGACAGTATAAAATTATTTTTTGAATAATTTACTATAGAAAAGGCAATCCCTGGCGTAATTAAAATTTGCGACAGTAGAAAATTATTTTTTGAATAATTTACTATAGAAAAGGCAATCCCTGGCGTAATTAGAATTTGCGACAGTAGAAAATTATTTTTTGAATAATTTACTATAGAAAAGGCAATCCCTGGCGTCTTTAAAATTTGCGACAGTAAGAAATTAATTTGTGAGAAATTTACTATAGAAAAGGCAATCCCTGGCGTAATTAAAATTTGCGACAGTAGAAAATTATTTTTTGAATAATTTACTATAGAAAAGGCAATCCCTGGCGTAATTAAAATTTGCGACAATATAAAACTATTTTTTGAATAATTTACTATAGAAAAGGCAACCCCTGGCGCACTTAAAATTTGCGACAGTAAAAAATTATTTTTTGAATAATTTAATATAGAAAAGGCAATCCCTGGCGCACTTAAAATTTGCGACAGTAAAAAATTATTTTTTGAATACTTTACTATAGAAAAGGCAATCCCTGGCGCACTTAAAATTTGCGACAGTAAAAAATTATTTTTTGAATAATTTACTATAGAAAAGGCAATCCCTGGCGCAATTAAAATTTGCGACAGTATAAAATTATTTTTTGAATAATTTACTATAGAAAAGGCAATCCCTGGCGTAATTAAAATTTGCGAAAGTAGAAAATTATTTTTTGAATAATTTACTATAGAAAAGGCAATCCCTGGCCTAATTAAAATTTGCGACATTAGAAAATTATTTTTTGAATAATTTACTATAGAAAAGGCAATCCCTGGCGTAATTAAAATTTGCGACAATATAAAATTATTTTTTGAATAATTTACTATAGAAAAGGCAATCCCTGGCGCACTTAAAATTTGCGACAGTAAAAAATTATTTTTTGAATAATTTACTATAGAAAAGGCAATCCCTGGCGCACTTAAAATTTGCAACAGTAAAAAATTATTTTTTGAATAATTTACTATAGAAAAGGCAATCCCTGGCGCACTTAAAATTTGCGACAGTAAAAAATTATTTTTTGAATAATTTACTATAGAAAAGGCAATCGCTGGCGCAATTAAAATTTGCGACAGTATAAAATTATTTTTTGAATAATTTACTATAGAAAAGGCAATCCCTGGCGTAATTAATATTTGCGACAGTAGAAAATTATTTTTTGAATAATTTACTATAGAAAAGGCAATCCCTGGCGTAATTAAAATTTGCGACAGTAGAAAATTATTTTTTGAATAATTTACTATAGAAAAGGCAATCCCTGGCGTATTTAAAATTTGCGACAGTAAGAAATTAATTTGTGAGAAATTTACTATAGAAAAGGCAATCCCTGGCGTAATTAAAATTTGCGACAGTAGAAAATTATTTTTTGAATAATTTACTATAGAAAAGGCAATCCCTGGCGTAATTAAAATTTGCGACAGTAGAAAATTATTTTTTGAATAATTTACTATAGAAAAGGCAATCCCTGGCGTATTTAAAATTTGCGACAGTATAAAATTATTTTTTGAATAATTTACTATAGAAAAGGCAATCCCTGGCGCACTTAAAATTTGCGACAGTAGAAAATTATTTTTTGAATAATTTACTATAGAAAAGGCAATACCTGGCGTAATTAAAATTTGCGACAGTAGAAAATTATTTTTTGAATAATTTACTATATAAAAGACAATCCCTGGCGTATTAAAATTTGCGACATTAAGAAATTATTTTTTGAATAATTTACTATAGAAAAGGCAATCCCTGGCGTAATTAAAATTTGCGACAGTATAAAATTATTTTTTGAATAATTTTCTATAGAAAAGGCAATCCCTGGCGCACTTAAAATTTGCGACAGTAAAAAATTATTTTTTGAATAATTTACTATAGAAAAGGCAATCCCTGGCGCAATTAAAATTTGCGACAGTAAAAAATTATTTTTTGCAAAATTTACTATAGAAAAGGCAATCCCTGGCGCAATTAAAATTTGCGACAGTAAAAAATTAATTTGTGAGAAATTTACTATAGAAAAGGCAATCCCTGGGATATTTAAAATTTGCGACAGTAAAAAATTATTTTTTGAATAATTTACTATAGAAAAGGCAATCCCTGGCGCACTTAAAATTTGCGACAGTAGAAAATTATTTTTTGAATAATTTACTATATAAAAGACAATCCCTGACGTATTAAAATTTGCGACATTAAGAAATTATTTTTTGAAAAGTTTACTATAGAAAAGGCAATCCCTGGCGCAATTAAAATTTGCGACAGTAAAAAATTAATTTGTGAGAAATTTACTATAGAAAAGGCAATCCCTGGGATATTTAAAATTTGCGACAGTAGAAAATTATTTTTTGAATAATTTACTATAGAAAAAGCAATCCCTGGCTTATTTAAAATTTGCGACAGTAAGAAATTAATTTGTGAGAAATTTACTATAGAAAAGGCAATCCCTGGCCTAATTAAAATTTGCGACAGTAGAAAATTATTTTTTGAATAATTTACTATAGAAAAGGCAATCCCTGGCGTAATTAAAATTTGCGACAGTATAAAATTATTTTTGGAATAATTTACTATAGAAAAGGCAATCCCTGGCGCACTTAAAATTTGCGACAGTAAAAAATTATTTTTTGAATAATTTACTATAGAAAAGGCAATCCCTGGCGCACTTAAAATTTGCGACAGTAAAAAATTATTTTTTGAATAATTTACTATAGAAAAGGTAATCCCTGGAGCACTTAAAATTTGCGACAGTAAAAAATTATTTTTTGAATAATTTACTATAGAATAGGCAATCCCAGGCGCAATTAAAATTTGCGACAGTATAAAATTATTTTTTGAATAATTTACTATAGAAAAGGCAATCCCTGGCGTAATTAAAATTTGCGACAGTAGAAAATTATTTTTTGAATAATTTACTATAGAAAAGGCAATCCCTGGCGTAATTAAAATTTGCGACATTAGAAAATTATTTTTTGAATAATTTACTATAGAAAAGGCAATCCCTGGCGTATTTAAAATTTGCGACAGTAAGAAATTAATTTGTGAGAAATTTACTATAGAAAAGGTAATCCCTGGCGTAATTAAAATTTGCGACAGTAGAAAATTATTTTTTGAATAATTTACTATAGAAAAGGCAATCCCTGGCGTAATTAAAATTTGCGACAGTATAAAATTATTTTTTGAATAATTTACTATAGAAAAGGCAATCCCTAGCGCACTTAAAATTTGCGACAGTAAAAAATTATTTTTTGAATAATTTACTATAGAAAAGGCAATCCCTGGCGCACTTAAAATTTGCGACAGTAAAAAATTATTTTTTGAATAATTTACTATAGAAAAGGCAATCCCTGGCGCACATAAAACTTGCGACAGTAAAAAATTATTTTTTGAATAATTTACTATAGAAAAGGCAATCCCTGGCGCAATTAAAATTTGCGACAGTATAAAATTATTTTTTGAATAATTTACTATAGAAAAGGCAATCCCTGGCGTAATTAAAATATGCGACAGTAGAAAATTATTTTTTGAATAATTTACTATAGAAAAGGCAATCCCTGGCGTAATTAAAATTTGCGACAGTAGAAAATTATTTTTTCAATAATTTACTATAGAAAAGGCAATCCCTGGCGTATTTAAAATTTGCGACAGTAAGAAATTAATTTGTGAGAAATTTACTATAGAAAAGGCAATCCCTGGCGTAATTAAAATTTGCGACAGTAGAAAATTATTTTTTGAATAATTTACTATAGAAAAGGCAATCCCTGGCGTAATTAAAATTTGCGACAGTATAAAATTATTTTTTGAATAATTTACTATAGAAAAGGCAATCCCTGGCGCACTTAAAATTTGCGACAGTAAAAAATTATTTTTTGAATAATTTACTATAGAAAAGGCAATCCCTGGCGCACTTAAAATTTGCGACAGTAAAAAATTATTTTTTGAATAATTTACTATAGAAAAGGCAATCCCTGGCGCACTTAAAATTTGCGACAGTAAAAAATTATTTTTTGAATTATTTACTATAGAAAAGGCAATCCCTGGCGCAATTAAAATTTGCGACAGTATAAAATTATTTTTTGAATAATTTACTATAGAAAAGGCAATCCCTGGCATAATTAAAATTTGCGACAGTACAAAATTATTTTTTGAATAATTTACTATAGAAAAGGCAATCCCTGGCGTAATTAAAATTTGCGACAGTAGAAAATTATTTTTTGAATAATTTACTATCGAAAAGGCAATCCCTGGCGTATTTAAAATTTGCGACAGTAAGAAATTAATTGTGAGAAATTTACTATAGAAAAGGTAATCCCTGGCGTAATTAAAATTTGCGACAGTAGAAAATTATTTTTTGAATAATTTACTATAGAAAAGGCAATCCCTGGCGTAATTAAAATTTGCGACAGTATAAAATTATTTTTGAATAATTTACTATAGAAAAGGCAATCCCTGGCGCACTTAAAATTTGCGACAGTAAAAAATTATTTTTTGATAATTTACTATAGAAAAGGCAATCCCTGGCGCACTTAAAATTTGCGACAGTAAAAAATTATTTTTTGAATAATTTACTATAGAAAAGGCAATCCCTGGCGCACTTAAAATTTCCGCCAGTAAAAAATTATTTTTTGAATAATTTACTATAGAAAAGGCAATCCCTGGCGCAATTAAAATTTGCGACAGTATAAAATTATTTTTTGAATAATTTACTATAGAAAAGGCAATCCCTGGCGTAATTAAAATTTGCGACAGTAGAAAATTATTTTTTGAATAATTTACTATAGAAAAGGCAATCCCTGGCGTAATTAAAATTTGCGACAGTAGAAAATTATTTTTTGAATAATTTACTATAGAAAAGGCAATCCCTGGCGTATTTAAAATTTGCGACAGTAAGAAATTAATTTGTGAGAAATTTACTATAGAAAAGGTAATCCCTGGCGTAATTAAAATTTGCGACAGTAGAAAATTATTTTTTGAATAATTTACTATAGAAAAGGCAATCCCTGGCGTAATTAAAATTTGCGACAGTATAAAATTATTTTTTGAATAATTTACTATAGAAAAGGCAATCCCTAGCGCACTTAAGATTTGCGACAGTAAAAAATTATTTTTTGAATAATTTACTATAGAAAAAGGCAATCCATAGGGCACTTAAAATTTCGACAGTAAAAAATTATTTTTTGAATAATTTACTATAGAAAAGGCAATCCCTGGCGCAATTAAAATTTGCGACAGTATAAAATTATTTTTTAATAATTTACTATAGAAAAGGCAATCCCTGGCGTAATTAAAATTTGCGACAGTAGAAAATTATTTTTTGAATAATTTACTAAAGAAAAGGCAATCCCTGGCGTAATTAAAATTTGCGACAGTAGAAAATTATTTTTTGAATAATTTACTATAGAAAAGGCAATCCCTGGCGTATTTAAAATTTGCGACAGTAAGAAATTAATTTGTGAGAAATTTACTATAGAAAAGGTAATCCCTGGCGTAATTAAAATTTGCGACAGTAGAAAATTATTTTTGAATAATTTACTATAGAAAAGGCAATCCCTGGCGCAATTAAAATTTGCGACAGTATAAAATTATTTTTTGAATAATTTACTATAGAAAAGGCAATCCCTGGCGCACTTAAAATTTGCGACAGTAAAAAATTATTTTTTGAATAATTTACTATAGAAAAGGCAATCCCTGGCGCACTTAAAATTTGCGACAGTAAAAAATTATTTTTTGCATAATTTACTATAGAAAAGGCAATCCCTGGCGCACTTAAAATTTGCGACAGTAAAAAATTATTTTTTGAATAATTTACTATAGAAAAGGTAATCCCTGGAGCACTTAAAATTTGCGACAGTAAAAAATTATTTTTTGAATAATTTACTATAGAAAAGGCAATCCCAGGCGCAATTAAAATTTGCGACAGTATAAAAATTATTTTTTGAATAATTTACTATAGAAAAGGCAATCCCTGGCGTAATTAAAATTTGCGACAGTAGAAAATTATTTTTTGAATAATTTACTATAGAAAAGGCAATCCCTGGCGTAATTAAAATTTGCGACATTAGAAAATTATTTTTGAATAATTTACTATAGAAAAGGCAATCCCTGGCGTATTTAAAATTTGCGACAGTAAGAAATTAATTTGTGAGAAATTTACTATAGAAAAGGTAATCCCTGGCGTAATTAAAATTTGCGACAGTAGAAAATTATTTTTTGAATAACTTACTATAGAAAAGGCAATCCCTGGCGTAATTAAAATTTGCGACAGTATAAAATTATTTTTTGAATAATTTACTATAGAAAAGGCAATCCCTAGCGCACTTAAAATTTGCGGCAGTAAAAAATTATTTTTTGAATAATTTACTATAGAAAAGGCAATCCCTGGCGCACTTAAAATTTGCGACAGTAAAAAATTATTTTTTTATTAATTTACTATAGAAAAGGCAATCCCTGGCGCACTTAAAACTTGCGACAGTAAAAAATTATTTTTTGAATAATTTACTATAGAAAAGGCAATCCCTGGCGCAATTAAAATTTGCGACAGTATAAAATTATTTTTTGAATAATTTACTATAGAAAAGGCAATCCCTGCCGTAATTAAAATATGCGACAGTAGAAAATTATTTTTTGAATAATTTACTATAGAAAAGGCAATCCCTGGCGTAATTAAAATTTGCGACAGTAGAAAATTATTTTTTGAATAATTTACTATAGAAAAGGCAATCCCTGGCGTATTTAAAATTTGCGAAAGTAAGAAATTAATTTGTGAGAAATTTACTATAGAAAAGGCAATCCCTGGCGTAATTAAAATTTGCGACAGTAGAAAATTATTTTTTGAATAATTTACTATAGAAAAGGCAATCCCTGGCGTAATTAAAATTTTGCGACAGTATAAAATTATTTTTTGAATAATTTACTATAGAAAAGGCAATCCCTGGCGCACTTAAAATTTGCGACAGTAAAAAATTATTTTTTGAATAATTTACTATAGAAAAGGCAATCCCTGGCGCACTTAAAATTTGCGACAGTAGAAAATTATCTTTTGAATAATTTACTATAGAAAAGGCAATCCCTGGCGTAATTAAAATTTGCGACAGTATAAAATTATTTTTTGAATAATTTACTATAGAAAAGGCAATCCCTGGCGCACTTAAAATTTGCGACAGTAAAAAATTATTTTTTGAATAATTTACTATAGAAAAGGCAATCCCTGGCGCACTTAAAATTTGCGACAGTAAAAAATTATTTTTGAATAATTTACTATAGAAAGGGCAATCCCTGGCGCACTTAAAATTTGCGACAGTAGAAAATTATTTTTTGAATAATTTACTATAGAAAAGGCAATCCCTGGCGTAATTAAAATTTGCGACAGTAGAAAATTATTTTTTGAATAATTTACTATAGAAAAGGCAATCCCTGGCGCAATTAAAATTTGCGACAGTAGAAAATTATTTTTTGAATAATTTACTATAGAAAAGGCAATCCCTGGCGTATTTAAAATTTGCGACAGTAAGAAATTAATTTGTGAGAAATTTACTATAGAAAAGGTAATCCCTGGCGTAATTAAAATTTGCGACAGTAGAAAATTATTTTTTGAATAATTTACTATAGAAAAGGCAATCCCTGGCGTAATTAAAATTTGCGACAGTATAAAATTATTTTTTGAATAATTTACTATAGAAAAGGCAATCCCTGGCGCACTTAAAATTTGCGACAGTAAAAAATTATTTTTTGAATAATTTACTATAGAAAAGGCAATCCCTGGCGCAATTAAAATTTGCGACAGTATAAAATTATTTTTTGAATAATTTACTATAGAAAAGGCAATCCCTGGCGTAATTAAAATTTGCGACAGTAGAAAATTATTTTTTGAATAATTTACTATAGAAAAGGCAATCCCTGGCGTAATTAAAATTTGCGACAGTAGAAAATTATTTTTTGAATAATTTACTATAGAAAAGGCAATCCCTGGCGTATTTAAAATTTGCGACAGTAAGAAATTAATTTGTGAGAAATTTACTATAGAAAAGGTAATCCCTGGCGTAATTAAAATTTGCGACAGTAGAAAATTATTTTTTGAATAATTTACTATAGAAAAGGTAATCCCTGGCGTAATTAAAATTTGCGACAGTATAAAATTATTTTTTGAATAATTTACTATAGAAAAGGCAATCCCTAGCGCACTTAAAATTTGCGACAGTAAAAAATTATTTTTTGAATAATTTACTATAGAAAAGGCAATCCCTAGCGCACTTAAAATTTCCGACAGTAAAAAATTATTTTTTGAATAATTTACTATAGAAAAGGCAATCCCTGGCGCAATTAAAATTTGCGACAGTATAAAATTATTTTTTAATAATTTACTATAGAAAAGGCAATCCCTGGCGTAATTAAAATTTGCGACAGTAGAAAATTATTTTTTGAATAATTTACTAAAGAAAAGGCAATCCCTGGCGTAATTAAAATTTGCGACAGTAGAAAATTATTTTTTGAATAATTTACTATAGAAAAGGCAATCCGTGGCGTATTTAAAATTTGCGACAGTAAGAAATTAATTTGTGAGAAATTTACTATAGAAAGGGTAATCCCTGGCGTAATTAAAATTTGCGACAGTAGAAAATTATTTTTTGAATAATTTACTATAGAAAAGGCAATCCCTGGCGCAATTAAAATTTGCGACAGTATAAAATTATTTTTTGAATAATTTGCTATAGAAAAGGCAATCCCTGGCGCACTTAAAATTTGCGACAGTAAAAAATTATTTTTTGAATAATTTACTATAGAAAAGGCAATCCCTGGCGCACTTAAAATTTGCGACAGTAAAAAATTATTTTTTGAATAATTTACTATAGAAAAGGCAATTCCTGGCGCACTTAAAATTTGCGACAGTAAAAAATTATTTTTTGAATAATTTACTATAGAAAAGGCAATTAAAATTTGCGACAGTATAAAATTATTTTTTGAATAATTTACTATAGAAAAGGCAATCCCTGGCGTAATTAAAATTTGCGACAGTAGAAAATTATTTTTTGAATAATTTACTATAGAAAAGGCAATCCCTGGCGTAATTAAAATTTGCGACAGTAGAAAATTATTTTTTGAATAATTTACTATAGAAAAGGCAATCCCTGGCGTATTTAAAATTTGCGACAGTAAGAAATTAATTTGTGAGAAATTTACTATAGAAAAGGTAATCCCTGGCATAATTAAAATTTGCGACAGTAGAAAATTATTTTTTGAATAATTTACTATAGAAAAGGCAATCCCTGGCGTAATTAAAATTTGCGACAGTATAAAATTATTTTTTGAATAATTTACTATAGAAAAGGCAATCCCTAGCGCACTTAAAATTTGCGACAGTAAAAAATTATTTTTTGAATAATTTACTATAGAAAAGGCAATCCCAGGCGCACTTAAAATTTCCGACAGTAAAAAATTATTTTTTGAATAATTTACTATAGAAAAGGCAATCCCTGGCGCACTTAAAACTTGCGACAGTAAAAAATTATTTTTTGAATAATTTACTATAGAAAAGGCAATCCCTGGCGCAATTAAAATTTGCGACAGTAGAAAATTATTTTTTGAATAATTTACTATAGGAAAGGCAATCCCTGGCGTAATTAAAATTTGCGATAGTATAAAATTATTTTTTCAATAATTTACTATAGAAAAGGCAATCCCTGGCGTATTTAAAATTTGCGACAGTAAGAAATTAATTTGTGAGAAATTTACTATAGAAAAGGCAATCCCTGGCGTAATTAAAATTTGCGACAGTAGAAAATTATTTTTTGAATAATTTACTATAGGAAAGGCAATCCCTGGCGTAATTAAAATTTGCGACAGTATAAAATTATTTTTTGAATAATTTACTATAGAAAAGGCAATCCCTGGCGCACTTAAAATTTGCGACAGTAAAAAATTATTTTTTGAATAATTTACTATAGAAAAGGCAATCCCTGGCGCACTTAAAATTTGCGACAGTAAAAAATTATTTTTTGAATAATTTACTATAGAAAAGGCAATCCCTGGCGCACTTAAAATTTGCGACAGTAAAAAATTATTTTTTGAATAATTTACTATAGAAAAGGCAATCCCTGGCGCAATTAAAATTTGCGACAGTATAAAATTATTTTTTGAATAATTTACTATAGAAATGGCAATCCCTGGCGTAATTAAAATTTGCGACAGTAGAAAATTGTTTTTTGAATAATTTACTATAGAAAAGGCAATCCCTGGCGTAATTAAAATTTGCGACAGTAGAAAATTATTTTTTGAATAATTTACTATAGAAAAGGCAATCCCTGGCGTATTTAAAATTTGCGACAGTAAGAAATTAATTTGTGAGAAATTTACTATAGAAAAGGCAATCCCTGGCGTAATTAAAATTTGCGACAGTAGAAAATTATTTTTTGAATAATTTACTATAGGAAAGGCAATCCCTGGCGTAATTAAAATTTGCGACAGTATAAAATTATTTTTTGAATAATTTACTATAGAAAAGGCAATCCCTGGCGCACTTAAAATTTGCGACAGTAAAAAATTATTTTTTGAATAATTTACTATAGAAAAGGCAATCCCTGGCGCACTTAAAATTTGCGACAGTAAAAAATTATTTTTTGAATAATTTACTATAGAAAAGGCAATCCCTGGCGCACTTAAAATTTGCGACAGTAAAAAATTATTTTTTGAATAATTTACTATAGAAAAGGCAATCCCTGGCGCAATTAAAATTTGCGACAGTATAAAATTATTTTTTGAATAATTTACTATAGAAATGGCAATCCCTGGCGTAATTAAAATTTGCGACAGTAGAAAATTGTTTTTTGAATAATTTACTATAGAAAAGGCAATCCCTGGCGTAATTAAAATTTGCGACAGTAGAAAATTATTTTTTGAATAATTTACTATAGAAAAGGCAATCCCTGGCGTATTTAAAATTTGCGACAGTAAGAAATTAATTTGTGAGAAATTTACTATAGAAAAGGCAATCCCTGGCGTAATTAAAATTTGCGAGAGTAGAAAATTATTTTTTGAATAATTTACTATAGAAAAGGCAATCCCTGGCGTAATTAAAATTTGCGACAGTATAAAATTATTTTTTGAATAATTTACTACAGAAAAGGCAATCACTGGCGTAATTAAAATTTGCGACAGTATAAAATTATTTTTTGAATAATTTACTATAGAAATGGCAATCCCTGGCGCACTTAAAATTTGCGACAGTAAAAAATTATTTTTTGAATAATTTACTATAGAAAAGGCAATCCCTGGCGCACTTAAAATTTGCGACAGTAAAAAATTATTTTTTGAATAATTTGCTATAGAAAAGGCAATCCCTGGCGCACTTAAAATTTGCGACAGTAGAAAATTATTTTTTGAATAATTTACTATAGAAAAGGCAATCCCTGGCGCACTAAAAATTTGCGACAGTAAAAAATTATTTTTTGAATAATTTACTATAGAAAGGCAATCCCTGGCGCAATTAAAATTTGCGACAGTATAAAATTATTTTTTGAATAATTTACTATAGAAAAGGCAATCCCTGGCATAATTAAAATTTGCGACAGTAGAAAATTATTTTTTGAATAATTTACTATAGAAAAGGCAATCCCTGGCGTAATTAAAATTTGCGACAGTATAAAATTATTTTTTGAATAATTTACTATAGAAAAGGCAATCCCTGGCGCACTTAAAATTTGCGACAGTAAAAAATTATTTTTTGAATAATTTACTATAGAAAAGGCAATCCCTGGCGCACTTAAAATTTGCGACAGTAAAAAATTATTTTTTGAAAATTTTACTGTAGAAAAGGCAATCCCTGGCGCAATTAAAATTTGCCACAGTAGAAAATTATTTTTTGAATAATTTACTATAGAAAAGGCAATCCCTGGCGCACTTAAAATTTGCGACAGTAAAAAATTATTTTTTGAATAATTTACTATTGAAAAGGCAATCCCTGGCGCACTTAAAATTTGCGACAGTAAAAAATTATTTTTTGAAAATTTTACTGTAGAAAAGGCAATCCCTGGCGCAATTAAAATTTGCGACAGTTGAAAATTATTTTTTGAAAAGTTTACTATAGAAAAGGCAATCCCTGGCGTAATTAAAATTTGCGAAAGTTGAAAATTATTTTTTGAATAATTTACTATAGAAAAGGCAATCCCTGGCGTAACTAAAATTTGCGACAGTTGAAAATTATTTTTTGAATAATTTACTATTGAAAAGGCAATCCCTGGCGCACTTAAAATTTGCGACAGTAAAAAATTATTTTTTGAAAATTTTACTGCAGAAAAGGCAATCCCTGGCGCAATTAAAATTTGCCACAGTAGAAAATTAATTTGTGAGAAATTTACTATAGAAAAGGCAATCCCTGGGATATTTAAAATTTGCGACAGTAAAAAATTATTTTTTGAATAATTTACTATTGAAAAGGCAATCCCTGGCGTACTTAAAATTTGCGACAGTAAAAAATTATTTTTTGAAAATTTTACTGTAGAAAAGGCAATCCCTGGCGCAATTAAAATTTGCCACAGTAGAAAATTAATTTATGAGAAATTTACTATAGAAAAGGCAATCCCTGGGATATTTAAAATTTGCGACAGTAAAAAATTATTTTTTGAATAATTTACTATAGAAAAGGCAATCCCTGGCGCACTTAAAATTTGCCACAGTAGAAAATTATTTTTTGAATAATTTACTATAGAAAAGGCAATCCCTGGCGTAATTAAAATTTGCGACAGTAGAAAATTATTTTTTGAATAATTTACTATAGAAAAGGCAATCCCTGGCGCAATTAAAATTTGCGACAGTTGAAAATTATTTTTTGAATTATTTACTATAGAAAAGGCAATCCCTGCCGTAATTAAAATTTGCGACAGTAGAAAATTATTTTTTGAATAATTTACTATAGAATAGGCAATCCCTGGCGTAATTAAAATTTGCGACAGTTAAGATTATTTTTTGAATAATTTACTATAGAAAAGGCAATCCCTGGCGCAATTAAAATTTGCGACAGTAAAAAATTATTTTTTGCAAAATTTACTATAGAAAAGGCAATCCCTGTCGTAATTAAAATTTGCGACAGTTGCAAATTATTTTTTGAATAATTTACTATAGAAAAGGCAATCCCTGGCGTATTTAAAATTTGCGACAGTAAGAAATTATTTTTTGAATAATTTACTATAGAAAAGGCAATCCCTGGCGTAATTAAAATTTGCGACAGTATAAAATTATTTTTTGAATAATTTACTATAGAAAAGGCAATCCCTGGCGCACTTAAAATTTGCGACAGTAAAAAATTATTTTTTGAATAATTTACTATTGAAAAGGCAATCCCTGGCGCACTTAAAATTTGCGACAGTAAAAAATTATTTTTTGAAAATTTTACTGTAGAAAAGGCAATCCCTGGCGCAATTAAAATTTGCCACAGTAGAAAATTATTTTTTGAATAATTTACTATAGAAAAGGCAATCCCTGGCGCACTTAAAATTTGCGACAGTAAAAAATTATTTTTTGAATAATTTACTATTGAAAAGGCAATCCCTGGCGCACTTAAAATTTGCGACAGTAAAAAATTATTTTTTGAAAATTTTACTGTAGAAAAGGCAATCCCTGGCGCAATTAAAATTTGCGACAGTTGAAAATTATTTTTTGAAAAGTTTACTATAGAAAAGGCAATCCCTGGCGTAATTAAAATTTGCGAAAGTTGAAAATTATTTTTTGAATAATTTACTATAGAAAAGGCAATCCCTGGCGTAACTAAAATTTGCGACAGTTGAAAATTATTTTTTGAATAATTTACTATAAGAAAGGCAATCCCTGGCGTAATTAAAATTTGCGATAGTATAAAATTATTTTTTCAATAATTTACTATAGAAAAGGCAAACCCTGGCGTATTTAAAATTTGCGACAGTAAGAAATTAATTTGTGAGAAATTTACTATAGAAAAGGCAATCCCTGGCGTAATTAAAATTTGCGACAGTAGAAAATTATTTTTTGAATAATTTACTATAGGAAAGCCAATCCCTGGCGTAATTACAATTTGCGACAGTATAAAATTATTTTTTGAATAATTTACTATAGAAAAGGCAATCCCTGGCGCACTTAAAATTTGCGACAGTAAAAAATTATTTTTTGAATAATTTACTATAGAAATGGCAATCCCAGGCGTAATTAAAATTTGCGACAGTAGAAAATTGTTTTTTGAATAATTTACTATAGAAAAGGCAATCCCTGGCGTAATTAAAATTTGCGACAGTAGAAAATTATTTTTTGAATAATTTACTATAGAAAAGGCAATCCCTGGCGTATTTAAAATTTGCGACAGTAAGAAATTAATTTGTGAGAAATTTACTATAGAAAAGGCAATCCCTGGCGTAATTAAAATTTGCGAGAGTACAAAATTATTTTTTGAATAATTTACTATAGAAAAGGCAATCCCTGGCGTAATTAAAATTTGCGACAGTATAAAATTATTTTTTGAATAATTTACTACAGAAAAGGCAATCACTGGCGTAATTAAAATTTGCGACAGTATAAAATTATTTTTTGAATAATTTACTATAGAAATGGCAATCCCTGGCGCACTTAAAATTTGCGACAGTAAAAAATTATTTTTTGAATAATTTACTATAGAAAAGGCAATCCCTGGCGCACTTAAAATTTGCGACAGTAAAAAATTATTTTTTGAATAATTTACTATAGAAAAGGCAATCCCTGGCGCACTTAAAATTTGCGACAGTAGAAAATTATTTTTTGAATAATTTACTATAGAAAAGGCAATCCCTGGCGCACTAAAAATTTGCGACAGTAAAAAATTATTTTTTGAATAATTTACTATAGAAAGGCAATCCCTGGCGCAATTAAAATTTGCGACAGTATAAAATTATTTTTTGAATAATTTACTATAGAAAAGGCAATCCCTGGCATAATTAAAATTTGCGACAGTAGAAAATTATTTTTTGAATAATTTACTATAGAAAAGGCAATCCCTGGCGTAATTAAAATTTGCGACAGTAGAAAATTATTTTTTGAATAATTTACTATATAAATGGCAATCCCTGGCGTATTTAAAATTTGCGACAGTAAGAAATTATTTTTTGAATAATTTACTATAGAAAAGGCAATCCCTGGCGTAATTAAAATTTGCGACAGTATAAAATTATTTTTTGAATAATTTACTATAGAAAAGGCAATCCCTGGCGCACTTAAAATTTGCGACAGTAAAAAATTATTTTTTGAATAATTTACTATAGAAAAGGCAATCCCTGGCGCACTTAAAATTTGCGACAGTAAAAAATTATTTTTTGAAAATTTTACTGTAGAAAAGGCAATCCCTGGCGCAATTAAAATTTGCCACAGTAGAAAATTATTATTTGAATTATTTACTATAGAAAAGGCAATCCCTGCCGTAATTAAAATTTGCGACAGTAGAAAATTATTTTTTGAATAATTTACTATAGAATAGGCAATCCCTGGCGTAATTAAAATTTGCGACAGTTAAGATTATTTTTTGAATAATTTACTATAGAAAAGGCAATCCCTGGCGCAATTAAAATTTGCGACAGTAAAAAATTATTTTTTGCAAAATTTACTATAGAAAAGGCAATCCCTGGCGTAATTAAAATTTGCGACAGTTGCAAATTATTTTTTGAATAATTTACTATAGAAAAGGCAATCCCTGGCGTATTTAAAATTTGCGACAGTAAGAAATTATTTTTTTAATAATTTACTATAGAAAAGGCAATCCCTGGCGTAATTAAAATTTGCGACAGTATAAAATTATTTTTTGAATAATTTACTATAGAAAAGGCAATCCCTGGCGCACTTAAAATTTGCGACAGTAAAAAATTATTTTTTGAATAATTTACTATTGAAAAGGCAATCCCTGGCGCACTTAAAATTTGCGACAGTAAAAAATTATTTTTTGAAAATTTTACTGTAGAAAAGGCAATCCCTGGCGCAATTAAAATTTGCCACAGTAGAAAATTATTTTTTGAATAATTTACTATAGAAAAGGCAATCCCTGGCGCACTTAAAATTTGCGACAGTAAAAAATTATTTTTTGAATAATTTACTATTGAAAAGGCAATCCCTGGCGCACTTAAAATTTGCGACAGTAAAAAATTATTTTTTGAAAATTTTACTGTAGAAAAGGCAATCCCTGGCGCAATTAAAATTAGCGACAGTTGAAAATTATTTTTTGAAAAGTTTACTATAGAAAAGGCAATCCCTGGCGTAACTAAAATTTGCGACAGTTGAAAATTATTTTTTGAATAATTTACTATTGAAAAGGCAATCCCTGGCGCACTTAAAATTTGCGACAGTAAAAAATTATTTTTTGAAAATTTTACTGCAGAAAAGGCAATCCCTGGCGCAATTAAAATTTGCCACAGTAGAAAATTAATTTGTGAGAAATTTACTATAGAAAAGGCAATCCCTGGGATATTTAAAATTTGCGACAGTAAAAAATTATTTTTTGAATAATTTACTATTGAAAAGGCAATCCCTGGCGTACTTAAAATTTGCGACAGTAAAAAATAATTTTTTGAAAATTTTACTGAAGAAAAGGCAATCCCTGGCGCAATTAAAATTTGCCACAGTAGAAAATTAATTTGTGAGAAATTTACTATAGAAAAGGCAATCCCTGGGATATTTAAAATTTGCGACAGTAAAAAATTATTTTTTGAATAATTTACTATAGAAAAGGCAATCCCTGGCGCACTTAAAATTTGCCACAGTAGAAAATTATTTTTTGAATAATTTACTATAGAAAAGGCAATCCCTGGCGTAATTAAAATTTGCGACAGTAGAAAATTATTTTTTGAATAATTTACTATAGAAAAGGCAATCCCTGGCGTAATTAAAATTTGCGACAGTTGAAAATTATTTTTTGAATAATTTACTATAGAAAAGGCAATCCCTGGCGTAATTAAAATTTGCGACAGTAAAAAATTATTTTTTGAATAATTTACTATAGAAAAGGCAATCCCTGGCGGATTTGAAATTTGCGACAGTAAAAAATTATTTTTTGAATAATTTACTATAGAAAAGGCAATCCCTGGCGAAATTAAAATTTGCGACAGTTGAAAATTATTTTTTGAAAAGTTTACTATAGAAAAGGCAATCCCTGGCGTAATTAAAATTTGCGACAGTTGAAAATTATTTTTTGAATAATTTACTATAGAAAAGGCAATCCCTGGCGTAATTAAAATTTGCAACAGTTGAAAATTATTTTTTGAATTATTTACTATAGAAAAGGCAATCCCTGGCGCAATTAAAATTTGCGACAGTAAAAAATTATTTTTTGAAAAGTTTACTATAGAAAAGGCAATCCCTGGCGCAATTAAAATTTGCGACAGTAAAAAATTAATTTGTGAGAAATTTACTATAGAAAAGGCAATCCCTGGGATATTTAAAATTTGCCACAGTAAAAAATTATTTTTTGAATAATTTACTATAGAAAAGGCAATCCCTGGCGTAATTAAAATTTGCAACAGTTGAAAATTATTTTTTGAATAATTTACTATAGAAAAGGCAATCCCTGGCGCAATTAAAATTTGCGACAGTAAAAAATTATTTTTTGAAAAGTTTACTATAGAAAAGGCAATCCCTGGCGTAATTAAAATTTGCGACAGTAAAAAATTAATTTGTGAGAAATTTACTATAGAAAAGGCAATCCCTGGGATATTTAAAATTTGCCACAGTAAAAAATTATTTTTTGAATAATTTACTATAGAAAAGGCAATCCCTGGCGCACTTAAAATTTGCGACAGTAGAAAATTATTTTTTGAATAATTTACTATAGAAAAGGCAATCCCTGGCGCAATTAAAATTTGCGACAGTTGAAAATTATTTTTTGAATAATTTACTATAGAAAAGGCAATACCTGGCGTAATTAAAATTTGCGACAGTAGAAAATTATTTTTTGAATAATTTACTATAGAAAAGGCAATCCCTGGCGTAATTAAAATTTGCGACAGTTGAAAATTATTTTTTGAATAATTTACTATAGAAAAGGCAATCCCTGGCGTAATTAAAATTTGCGACAGTAAAAAATTATTTTTTGAATAATTTACTATAGAAAAAGCAATCCCTGGCGCAATTAAAATTTGCGACAGTTGAAAATTATTTTTTTAATAATTTACTATAGAAAAGGCAATCCCTGGCGTAATTAAAATTTGCGACAGTAGAAAATTATTTTTTGAAAAGTTTACTATAGAAAAGGCAGTGCCTGGCGTAATTAAAATTTGCGCCAGTTGAAAATTATTTTTTGCAAAATTTACTATAGAAAAGGCAATCCTTGGCGGATTTGAAATTTGCGACAGTTGAAAATTATTTTTTGAAAAGTTTACTATAGAAAAGGCAATCCCTGGCGTAATTAAAATTTGCGACAGTTGAAAATTATTTTTTGAATAATTTACTATAGAAAAAGCAATCCCTGGCGTAATTAAAATTTGCGACAGTTGAAAATTATTTTTTGAATAATTTACTATAGAAAAGGCAATCCCTGGCGTAATTAAAATTTGCGACAGTTGAAAATTATTTTTTGAATAATTTACTATAGAAAAGGCAATCCCTGGCGTAATTAAAATTTGCGACAGTTGAAAATTATTTTGTGAATAATTTACTATAGAAAAGGCAATCCCTGGCGTTTTTAAAATTTGCGACAGTTGAAAATTATTTTTTGAATAATTTACTATAGAAAAGGCTATCACTGGCGCAATTAAAATTTGCGACAGTAGAAAATTATTTTTTGAATAATTTACTATAGAGAAGACAATCCCTGGCGTAATTAAAATTTGCGACAGTAGAAAATTATTTTTTGAATAATTCACTATAGAAAAGGCAATCCCTGGCGCACTTAAAATTTGCGACAGTAGAAAATTATTTTTTGAATAATTTACTATAGATAAGACAATCCCTGGCGCAATTAAAATTTGCGACAGTTGAAAATTATTTTTTGAATAATTTACTATAGAAAAGGCAATCCCTGGCGCACTTAAAATTTGCGACAGTAAAAAATTATTTTTTGAATAATTTACTATAGAAAAGGCAATCCCTGGCGCAATTAAAATTTGCGACAGTAAAAAATTATTTTTTGAATAATTTACTATAGAAAAGGCAATCCCTGGCGCACTTAAAATTTGCGACAGTAGAAAATTATTTTTTGAATAATTTACTATAGAAAAGGCAATCCCTGGCGTAATTAAAATTTGCGACAGTAGAAAATTATTTTTTTAAAAGTTTACTATAGAAAAGGCAATCCCTGGCGCAATTAAAATTTGCGACAGTAAAAAATTAATTTGTGAGAAATTTACTATAGAATAGGCAATCCCTGGGATATTTAAAATTTGCGACAGTAAAAAATTATTTTTTGAATAATTTACTATAGAAAAGGCAATCCCTGGCGCACTTAAAATTTGCGACAGTAAAAAATTATTTTTTGAATAATTTACTATAGAAAAGGCAATCCCTGGCGCAATTAAAATTTGCGACAGTAAAAAATTATTTTTTGAATAATTTACTATAGAAAAGGCAATCCCTGGCGCACTTAAAATTTGCGACAGTAGAAAATTATTTTTTGAATAATTTACTATAGAAAAGGCAATCCCTGGCGCAATTAAAATTTGCGACAGTTGAAAATTATTTTTTGAATAATTTACTATAGAAAAGGCAATACCTGGCGTAATTAAAATTTGCGACAGTAGAAAATTATTTTTTGAATAATTTACTATAGAAAAGGCAATCCCTGGCGTAATTAAAATTTGCGACAGTAGAAAATTATTTTTTGAATAATTTACTATAGAAAAGGCAATCCCTGGCGCAATTAAAATTTGTGACAGTTGAAAATTATTTTTTGAATAATTTACTATAGAAAAGGCAATCCCTGGCGTAATTAAAATTTGCGACAGTAGAAAATTATTTTTTGAAAAGTTTACTATAGAAAAGGCAATCCCTGGCGTAATTAAAATTTGCGACAGTTGAAAATTATTTTTTGCAAAATTTACTATAGAAAAGGCAATCCCTGGCGGATTTGAAATTTGCGACAGTTGAAAATTATTTTGTGAAAAGTTTACTATAGAAAAGGCAATCCCTGTCGTAATTAAAATTTGCGACAGTTGAAAATTATTTTTTTGAATAATTTACTATAGAAAAGGCAATCCCTGGCGTAATTAAAATTTGCGACAATTGAACATTATTTTTTGAATAATTTACTATAGAAAAGGCAATCCCTGGCGTAATTAAAATTTGCGACAGTTGAAAATTATTTTTTGAATAATTTACTATAGAAAAGGCAATCCCTGGCGTAATTAAAATTTGCGACAGTTGAAAATTATTTTTTGAATAATTTACTATAGAAAAGGCAATCCCTGGCGTAATTAAAATTTGCGACAGTATAAAATTATTTTTTGAATAATTTACTATAGAAAAGGCAATCCCTGGCGTATTTAAAATTTGCGACAGTTGAAAATTATTTTTTGAATAATTTACTATAGAAAAGGCAATCCCTGGCGCACTTAAAATTTGCGACAGTAGAAAATTTTTTTTGAATAATTTACTATAGAAAAGGCAATCCCTGGCGTATTTAAAATATGCGACAGTAAAAAATTAATTTTTGAAAAATTTACTGTAGAAAAGGCAATCCCTGGCGCAATTAAAATTTGCGACAGTAGAAAATTATTTTTTGAATAATTTACTATAGAAAAGGCAATCCCTGTCGTAATTAAAATTTGCGACAGTAGAAAATTATTTTTTGAAAAGTTTACTATAGTAAAGGCAATCCCTGGCGCAATTAAAATTTGCGACAGTAAGAAATTAATTTGTGAGAAATTTACTATAGAATAGGCAATCCCTGGGATATTTAAAATTTGCGACAGTAAAAAATTATTTTTTGAATAATTTACTATAGAAAAGGCAATCCCTGGCGCACTTAAAATTTGCGACAGTAGAAAATTATTTTTTGAAAAATTTACTATAGAAAAGGCAATCCCTGGCGTAATTAAAATTTGCGACAGTAGAAAATTATTTTTTGAATAATTTACTATAGAAAAGGCAATCTCTGGCGTAATTAAAATTTGCGACATTTGAAAATTATTTTTTGCAAAATTTACTATAGAAAAGGCAATCCCTGGCGCACTTAAAATTTGCGACAGTAAAAAATTATTTTTTGAATAATTTACTATAGAAAAGGCAATCCCTGGCGCAATTAAAATTTGCGACAGTTGAAAATTATTTTTTGAATAATTTACTATAGAAAAGGCAATCCCTGGCGTAATTAAAATTTGCGACAGTAGAAAATTATTTTTTGAAAAGTTTACTATAGAAAAGGCAATCCCTGGCGTAATTAAAATTTGCGACAGTTGAAAATTATTTTTTGCAAAATTTACTATAGAAAAGGCAATCCCTGGCGGATTTGAAATTTGCGACAGTTGAAAATTATTTTTTGAAAAGTTTACTATAGAAAAGGCAATCCCTGTCGTAATTAAAATTTGCGACAGTTGAAAATTATTTTTTGAATAATTTACTATAGAAAAGGCAATCCCTGGCGTATTTAAAATTTGCGACAGTAAAAAATTATTTTTTGAATAATTTACTATAGAAAAGGCAATCCCTGGCGTATTTAAAATTTGCGACAGTTGAAAATTATTTTTTGAATAATTTACTATAGAAAAGGCAATCCCTGGCGTAATTAAAATTTGCGACAGTATAAAATTATTTTTTGAATAATCTACTATAGGAAAGGCAATCCCTGGCGTATTTAAAATTTGCGACAGTAAAAAATTATTTTTTGAATAATTTACTATAGAAAAGGCAATCCCTGAAGTATTTAAAATTTGCGACAGTTGAAAATTATTTTTTGAATAATTTACTATAGAAAAGGCAATCCCTGGCGCACTTAAAATTTGCGACAGTAGAAAATTATTTTTTGAATAATTTACTATAGAAAAGGCAATCCCTGGCGTATTTAAAATTTGCGACAGTAAAAAATTAATTTTTGAAAAATTTACTGTAGAAAAGGCAATCCCTGGCGCAATTAAAATTTGCGACAGTAGAAAATTATTTTTTGAATAATTTACTATAGAAAAGGCAATCCCTGGCGTAATTAAAATTTGCGACAGTAGAAAATTATTTTTTGAAAAGTTTACTATAGAAAACGCAATCCCTGGCGCAATTAAAATTTGCGACAGTAAAAAATTAATTTGCGAGAAATTTACTATAGAATAGGCAATCCCTGGGATATTTAAAATTTGCGACAGTAAAAAATTATTTTTTGAATAATTTACTATAGAAAAGGCAATCCCTGGCGCACTTAAAATTTGCGACAGTAGAAAATTATTTTTTGAATAATTTACTATAGAAAAGGCAATCCCTGGCGTAATTAAAATTTGCGACAGTAGAAAATTATTTTTTGATTAATTTACTATAGAAAAGGCAATCCCTGGCATAATTAAAATTTGCGACAGTTGAAAATTATTTTTTGCAAAATTTACTATAGAAAAGGCAATCCCTGGCAAACTTAAAATTTGCGACAGTAAAAAATTATTTTTTGAATAATTTACTATAGAAAAGGCAATCCCTGGCGCAATTAAAATTTGCGTCAGTTGAAAATTATTTTTTGAATAATTTACTATAGAAAAGGCAATCCCTGGCGTAATTAAAATTTTCGACAGTAGAAAATTATTTTTTGAAAGGTTTACTATAGAAAAGGCAATCCCTGGCGTAATTAAAATTTGCGACAGTTGAAAATTATTTTTTTGCAAAATTTACTATAGAAAAGGCAATCCCTGGCGGATTTGAAATTTGCGACAGTTGAAAATTATTTTTTGAAAAGTTTACTATAGAAAAGGCAATACCTGTCGTAATTAAAATTTTCGACAGTTGAAAATTATTTTTTGAATAATTTACTATAGAAAAGGCAATCCCTGGCTTAATTAAAATTTGCGACAGTTGAAAATTATTTTTTGAATAATTTACTATAGGAAAGGCAATCCCTGGCGTAATTAAAATTTGCGACAGTAGAAAATTATTTTTTGAAAAGTTTACTATAGAAAAGGCAATCCCTGGCGTAATTAAAATTTGCGACAGTTGAAAATTATTTTTTGCAAAATTTACTATAGAAAAGGCAATCCCTGGCGGATTTGAAATTTGCGACAGTTGAAAATTATTTTTTGAAAAGTTTACTATAGAAAAGGCAATCCCTGTCGTAATTAAAATTTGCGACAGTTGAAAATTATTTTTTGAATAATTTACTATAGAAAAGGCAATCCCTGGCGTAATTAAAATTTGCGACAGTTGAAAATTATTTTTTGAATAATTTACTATAGAAAAGGCAATCCCTGGCGTAATTAAAATTTGCGACAGTTGAAAATTATTTTTTGAATAATTTACTATAGAAAAGGCAATCCCTGGCGTAATTAAAATTTGCGACAGTTGAAAATTATTTTTTGCAAAATTTACTATAGAAAAGGCAATCCCTGGCGGATTTGAAATTTGCGACAGTTGAAAATTATTTTTTGAAAAGTTTACTATAGAAAAGGCAATCCCTGTCGTAATTAAAATTTGCGACAGTTGAAAATTATTTTTTGAATAACTTACTATAGAAAAGGCAAACCCTGGCGTAATTAAAATTTGCGACAGTTGAAAATTATTTTTTGAATAATTTACTATAGAAAAGGCAATCCCTGGCGTAATTAAAATTTGCGACAGTTGAAAATTATTTTTTGAATAATTTACTATAGAAAAGGCAATCCCTGGCGTAATTAAAATTTGCGACAGTTGAAAATTATTTTTTGAATAATTTACTATAGAAAAGGCAATCCCTGGCGGATTTGAAATTTGCGACAGTAAAAAATTATTTTTTGAATAATTTACTATAGAAAAGGCAATCCCTGGCGCAATTAAAATTTGCGACAGTTGAAAATTATTTTTTGAAAAGTTTACTATAGAAAAGGCAATCCTTGGCGTAATTAAAATTTGCGACAGTAGAAAATTATTTTTGAATAATTTACTATAGAAAAGGCAATCCCTGGCGCACTTAAAATTTGCGACAGTATAAAATTATTTTTTGAATAATTTACTATAGAAAAGGCAATCCCTGGCGTAATTAAAATTTGCGACAGTTGAAAATTATTTTTTGAATGATTTACTATAGAAAAGGCAATCCCTGGCGGATTTGAAATTTGCGACAGTAGAAAATTACTTTTTGAATAATTTACTATAGAAAAGGCAATCCCTGGCGTAATTAAAATTTGCGACAGTTGAAAATTATTTTTTGAATAATTTACTATAAAAAAGGCAATCCTTGGCGTAATTAAAATTTGCGACAGTAGAAAATTATTTTTTGAATAATTTACTATAGAAAAGGCAATCCCTGGCGTAATTAAAATTTGCGACAGTTGAAAATTATTTTTTGAATAATTTACTATAGAAAATGCAATCCCTGGGATATTTAAAATTTGCGACAGTAAAAAATTATTTTTTTCCAAAATTTACTATAGAAAAGGCAATCCCTGGCGGATTTGAAATTTGCGACAGTAAAAAATTATTTTTTGAATAATTTACTATAGAAAAGGCAATCCCTGGCGCAATTAAAATTTGCGACAGTTGAAAATTATTTTTTGAATAATTTACTATAGAAAAGGCAATCCCTGGCTTATTTAAAATTTGCGACAGTAAAAAATTATTTTTTGAATAATTTACTATAGAAAAGGCAATCCCTGGCGTAATTAAAATTTGCGACAGTTGAAAATTATTTTTTGAATAATTTACTATAGAAAAGGCAATCCCTGGCGTAATTAAAATTTGCGACAGTAGAAAATTATTTTTTGAATAATTTACTATAGAAAAGGCAATCCCTGGCGTATTTAAAATTTCCGACAGTTGAAAATTATTTTTTGAATAATTTACTATAGAAAAGGCAATCCCTGGCGTAATTAAAATTTGCGACAGTATAAAATTATTTTTTGAATAATTTACTATAGAAAACGCAATCCCTGGCGGATTTGAAATTTGCGACAGTAAAAAATTATTTTTTTTGCAAAATTTACTATAGAAAAGGCAATCCCTGGCGTATTTAAAATTTGCGACAGTATAAAATTATTTTTTTAATAATTTACTATAGAAAAGGCAATCCCTGGGATATTTAAAATTTGCGACAGTAAAAAATTGTTTTTTGAATAATTTACTATAGAAAAGGCAATCCCTGGCGTAATTAAAATTTGCGACAGTATAAAATTATTTTTTGAATAATTTAATATAGAAAAGGCAATCCCTGGCGGATTTGAAATTTGCGACAGTAGAAAATTATTTTTTGAAAAGTTTACTATAGAAAAGGCAATCCCTGGCGCAATTAAAATTTGCGACAGTAAAAAATTATTTTTTGCAAAATTTACTGTAGAAAAGGCAATCCCTGGCGCAATTAAAACTTGCGATAGTAAAAAATTATTTTTTGAATAATTTACTATAGAAAAGGCAATCCCTGGCGGATTTGAAATTTGCGACAGTAAAAAATTATTTTTTGAATAATTTACTATAGAAAAGGCAATCCCTGGCGTAATTAAAATTTGCGACAGTAGAAAATTATTTTTTGAAAAGTTTACTATAGAAAAGGCAATCCCTGGCGTAATTAAAATTTGCGACAGTAGGAAATTATTTTTTGAATAATTTACTATAGAAAAGGCAATCCCTGGAGTAATTAAAATTTGCGACAGTAGAACATTATTTTTTGAATAATTTACTATAGAAAAGGCAATCCCTGGCGCATTTAAAATTTGCGACTGTAAAAAATTAATTTGTGAAAAATTTACCTGGCGAAATTGAAATTTGCGAGAGTAAAAAATTATTTTTTGAATAATTTACTATAGAAAAGGCAATCCCTGGCGCACTTAAAATTTGCGACAGTAAAAAATTATTTTTTGAATAATTTACTTTAGAAAAGGCAATCCCTGGCGCAATTAAAATTTGCGACAGTTGAAAATTATTTTTTGAATAATTTACTATAGAAAAGGCAATCCCTGGCGTAATTAAAACTTGCGACAGTAGAAAATTATTTTTTGAATAATTTACTATAGAAAAGGCAATACCTGGCGTAATTAAAATTTGCGACAGTAGAAAACTATTTTTTGAAAAGTTTACTATAGAAAAGGCAATCCCTGGCGTAATTAAAATTTGCGACAGTTGAAAATTATTTTTTGAAAAATTTACTATAGAAAAGGCAATCCCTGGCGCACTTAAAATTTGCGACAGTAAAAAATGATTTTTTGAATAATTTACTATAGAAAAGGCAATCCCTGGCGCACTTAAAATTTGCGACAGTAAAAAATTATTTTTTGAATAATCTACTATAGAAAAGGCAATCCCTGGCGTAATTAAAATTTGCGACAGTATAAAATTATTTTTTGAATAATTTACTATAGAAAAGGCAATCCCTGGCGCAATTAAAACTTGCGATAGTAAAAAATTATTTTTTGAATAATTTACTGTAGAAAAGGCGATCCCTGGCGGATTTGAAATTTGCGACAGTAGAAAATTATTTTTTGAATAATTTACTATAGAAAAGGCAATCCCTGGCGTAATTAAAATTTGCGACAGTAAAAAATTCTTTTTTGAATAATTTACTGTAGAAAAGGCAATTACTGGCGTAATTAAAACTTGTGACAGTTGAAAATTATTTTTTGCAAAATTTACTATAGAAAAGCCAATCCCTGGCGGATTTGAAATTTGCGACAGTTGAAAATTATTTTTTGAAAAGTTTACTATAGAAAAGGCAATCCCTGGCGTAATTAAAATTTGCGACAGTTGAAAATTATTTTTTGCAAAATTTACTATAGAAAAGGCAATCCCTGGCGTAATTAAAATTTGTGACAGTAGAAAATTATTTTTTGAAAAGTTTACTATAGAAAAGGCAATCCCTGGCGGATTTGAAATTTTCGACAGTTGAAAATTATTTTTTGAATAATTTACTATAGAAAAGGCAATCCCTGGCGGATTTGAAATTTGCGGCAGTTGAAAATTATTTTTTGAATAATTTACTATAGAAAAGGCAATCCCTGGCGTAATTAAAATTTGCGACAGTAAAAAATTATTTTTTGAATAATTTACTATAGAAAAGGCAATCCCTGGCGTAATTAAAATTTGCGACAGTATAAAATTATTTTTTGAATAATTTACTATAGAAAAGGCAATCCCTGGCGCAATTAGAATTTGCGACGGTATAAAATTATTTTTTGAATAATTTACTATAGAAAAGGCAATCCCTGGGATATTTAAAATTTGCGACAGTAAAAAATTATTTTTTTGCAAAATTTACTATAGAAAAGGCAATCCCTGGCGTAATTAAAATTTGCGACAGTAGAAAATTATTTTTTGAATAATTTACTATAGAAAAGGCAATCCCTGGCGTAATTAAAATTTGCGACAGTAGGAAATTATTTTTTGAATAATTTACTATAGAAAAGGCAATCCCTGGAGTAATTAAAATTTGCGACAGTAGAACATTATTTTTTGAATAATTTACTATAGAAAAGGCAATCCCTGGCGCATTTAAAATTTGCGACTGTAAAAAATTAATTTGTGAAAAATTTACCTGGCGAAATTGAAATTTGCGAGAGTAAAAAATTATTTTTTGAATAATTTACTATAGAAAAGGCAATCCCTGGCGCACTTAAAATTTGCAACAGTAAAAAATTATTTTTTGAATAATTTACTTTAGAAAAGGCAATCCCTGGCGCACTTAAAATTTGCGACAGTAAAAAATTATTTTTTGAATAATTTACTATAGAAAAGGCAATCCCTGGGATATTTAAAATTTGCGACAGTAGAAAATTATTTTTTGAATAATTTACTATAGAAAAGGCAATCCCTGGCGTATTTAAAATTTGCGACTGTAAAAAAATATTTTTTGAATAATTTACTGTAGAAAAGGCAATCCCTGGCGCAATTAAAATTTGCGACAGTTGAAAATTATTTTTTGAATAATTTACTATAGAAAAGGCAATCCCTGGCGTAATTAAAATTTGCGACAGTAGAAAATTATTTTTTGAATAATTTACTATAGAAAAGGCAATCGCTGGCGTAATTAAAATTTGCGACAGTTGAAAATTATTTTTTGAATAATTTACTATAGAAAAGGCAATCCCTGGGGTAATTAAAATTTGCGACAGTAGAAAATTATTTTTTGAATAATTTACTATAGAAAAGGCAATACCTGGCGTAATTAAAATTTGCGACAGTAGAAAATAATTTTTTGAAAAGTTTACTATAGAAAAGGCAATCCCTGGCGTAATTAAAATTTGCGACAGTTGAAAATTATTTTTTGAAAAATTTACTATAGAAAAGGCAATCCCTGGCGCACTTAAAATTTGCGACAGTAAAAAATGATTTTTTGAATAATTTACTATAGAAAAGGCAATCCCTGGCGCACTTAAAATTTGCGACAGTAAAAAATTATTTTTTGAATAATCTACTATAGAAAAGGCAATCCCTGGCGTAATTAAAATTTGCGACAGTATAAAATTATTTTTTGAATAATTTACTATAGAAAAGGCAATCCCTGGCGCAATTAAAACTTGCGATAGTAAAAAATTATTTTTTGAATAATTTACTATAGAAAAGGCGATCCCTGGCGGATTTGAAATTTGCGACAGTAGAAAATTATTTTTTGAATAATTTACTATAGAAAAGGCAATCCCTGGCGTAATTAAAATTTGCGACAGTAAAAAATTCTTTTTTGAATAATTTACTGTAGAAAAGGCAATTACTGGCGTAATTAAAACTTGCGACAGTTGAAAATTATTTTTTGCAAAATTTACTATAGAAAAGCCAATCCCTGGCGGATTTGAAATTTGCGACAGTTGAAAATTATTTTTTGAAAAGTTTACTATAGAAAAGGCAATCCCTGGCGTAATTAAAATTTGCGACAGTTGAAAATTATTTTTTGCAAAATTTACTATAGAAAAGGCAATCCCTGGCGTAATTAAAATTTGTGACAGTAGAAAATTATTTTTTGAAAAGTTTACTATAGAAAAGGCAATCCCTGGCGGATTTGAAATTTTCGACAGTTGAAAATTATTTTTTGAATAATTTACTATAGAAAAGGCAATCCCTGGCGGATTTGAAATTTGCGACAGTTGAAAATTATTTTTTGAATAATTTACTATAGAAAAGGCAATCCCTGGCGTAATTAAAATTTGCGACAGTAAAAAATTATTTTTTGAATAATTTACTATAGAAAAGGCAATCCCTGGCGTAATTAAAATTTGCGACAGTATAAAATTATTTTTTGAATAATTTACTATAGAAAAGGCAATCCCTGGCGCAATTAGAATTTGCGACAGTATAAAATTATTTTTTGAATAATTTACTATAGAAAAGGCAATCCCTGGGATATTTAAAATTTGCGACAGTAAAAAATTATTTTTTTGCAAAATTTACTATAGAAAATGCAATCCCTGGCGTAATTAAAATTTGCGATAGTTGAAAATTATTTTTTGAATAATTTACTATAGAAAAGGCAATCTCTGGCGTAATTAAAATTTGCGACAGTTGAAAATTATTTTTTGAATAATTTACTATAGAAAAGGCAATACCTGGGATATTTAAAATTTGCGACAGTAGAAAATTATTTTTTGAATAATTTACTATAGAAAAGGCAATCCCTGGCGTATTTAAAATTTGCGACAGTTGAAAATTATTTTTTGAATAATTTATTATAGAAAAGGCAATCCCTGGGATATTTAAAATTTGCGACAGTTGAAAATTATTTTTTGAAAAGTTTACTATAGAAAAGACAATCCCTGGCGCAATTAAAATTTGCGACAGTTGAAAATTATTTTTTGCAAAATTTACTATAGAAAAGGCAATCCCTGGCGCAATTAAAATTTGCGACAGTTGAAAATTATTTTTTGAAAAGTTTACTATAGAAAAGGCAATCCCTGGCGGATTTGAAATTTGCGACAGTTGAAAACTATTTTTTGAAAAGTTTACTATAGAAAAGGCAATCACTGGCGCAATTAAAATTTGCGACAGTTGAAAATTATTTTTTGCAAAATTTACTATAGAAAAGGCAAACCCTGGCGCAATTAAAATTTGCGACAGTTGAAAATTATTTTTTGAAAAGTTTACTATAGAAAGGGCAATCCCTGGCGTAATTAAAATTTGCGACAGTTGAAAATTATTTTTTGAATAATTTACTATAGAAAAGGCAATCCTTGGCGGATTTGAAATTTGCTACAGTAAAAAATTATTTTTTGAATAATTTACTATAGAAAAGGCAATCCCTGGCGGATTTGAAATTTGCGACAGTAAAAAATTATTTTTTGAATAATTTACTATAGAAAAGGCAATCCCTGGCGGATTTGAAATTTGCGACAGTTGAAAATTATTTTTTGAAAAGTTTACTATAGAAAAGGCAATCCCTGGCGCAATTAAAATTTGCGACAGTTGAAAATTATTTTTTGAAAAGTTTACTATAGAAAAGGCAATCCCTGGCGCAATTAATATTTGCGACAGTTGAAAATTATTTTTTGCAAAATTTACTATAGAAAAGGCAATCCCTGGCGCAATTAAAATTTGCGACAGATGAAAATTATTTTTTGAAAAGTTTACTATAGAAAAGGCAATCCCTGGCGTAATTAAAATTTGCGACAATTGAAAATTATTTTTTGAATAATTTACTATAGAAAAGGCAATCCCTGGCGGATTTGAAATTTACGACAGTAAAAAATTATTTTTTTGCAAAATTTACTATGGAAAAGGCAATCCCTGGCGAATTTACAATTTGCGACAGTTGAAAATTATTTTTTGAATAATTTACTATAGAAAAGGCAATCCCTGGCGGATTTGAAATTTGCGACAGTAGAAAATTATTTTTTGAATAATTTACTATAGAAAAGGCAATCCCTGGCGCAATTAAAATTTGCGACAGTAAAAAATTATTTTTTGCAAAATTTACTATAGAAAAGGCAATCCCTGGCGGATTTTAAATTTGCGACAGTAAAAAATTATTTTTCGAATAATTTACTATAGAAAAGGCATTCCCTGGCGCAATTAAAATTTGCGACAGTTGAAAATTATTTTTTGAATAATTTACTATAGAAAAGGCAATCCCTGGAGTAATTAAAATTTGCGAGAGTAAAAAATTATTTTTTGAATAATTTACTATAGAAAAGGCAATCCCTGGCGTAATTAAAATTTGCGACAGTTGAAAATAATTTTTGGAATAATTTACTATAGAAAAGGCAATCCCTGGCGTAATTAAAATTTGCGACAGTTGAAAATTATTTTTTGAATTATTTACTATAGAAAAGGCAGTCCCTGGCGTAATTAAAATTTGCGATAGTAAAAAATTATTTTTTGAATAATTTACTATAGAAAAGGCAATCCCTGGCGTAATTAAAATTTGCGACAGTTGAAAATTATTTTTTGAATAATTTACTATAGAAAAGGCAATCCCTGGCGTAATTAAAATTTACGACAGTAGAAAATTATTTTTTGAATAATTTACTATAGAAAAGGCAATCCCTGGCGTAATTAAAATTTGCGACAGTAGAAAATTATTTTTTGAATAATTTACTATAGAAAAGGCAATCCCTGGGATATTTAAAATTTGCGACAATAAAAAATTATTTTTTGAAAAATTTACTCTAGAAAAGGCAATCCCTGGGATATTTAAAATTTGCGACAGTAAAAAATTATTTTTTTGCAAAATTTACTATAGAAAGGGCAATCCCTGGCGGATTTGAAATTTGCGACAGTAGAAAATTATTTTTTAAATAATTTACTATAGAAAAGGCAATCCCTGGCGCAATTAAAATTTGCGACAGTTGAAAATTATTTTTTGAATAATTTACTATAGAAATGGCAATCCCTGGCGCAATTAAAATTTGCGACAGTTGAAAATTATTTTTTGAATAATTTACTATAGAAAAGGCAATCCCTGGCGCAATTAAAATTTGCGACAGTTGAAAATTATTTTTTGAATAATTTACTATAGAAAAGGCAACCCCTGGCGTAATTAAAATTTGCGACAGTAGAAAATTATTTTTTGAATAATTTACTATAGAAAAGGCAATCCCTGGCGTAATTAAAATTTGCGACAGTAGAAAATTATTTTTTGAATAATTTACTATAGAAAAGGCAATCCCTGGGATATTTAAAATTTGCGACAGTAAAAAATTATTTTTTCAAAAATTTACTATAGAAAAGGCAATCCCTGGGATATTTAAAATTTGCGACAGTAAAAAATTATTTTTTTGCAAAATTTACTATAGAAAAGGCAATCCCTGGCGGATTTGAAATTTGCGACATTGGAAAATTATTTTTTGAATAATTTACTATAGAAAAGGCAATCCCTGGCGCAATTAAAATTTGCGACAGTTGAAAATTATTTTTTGAATAATTTACTATAGAAAAGGCAATCACTGGCGGATTTGAAATTTGCGACAGTAGAAAATTATTTTTTGAATAATTTACTATAGAAAAGGCAATCCCTGGCGCAATTAAAATTTGCGACAGTTGAAAATTATTTTTTGAATAATTTACTATAGAAAAGGCAATCCCTGGCGCAATTAAAATTTGCGACAGTTGAAAATTATTTTTTGAATAATTTACTATAGAAAAGGCATTCCCTGGCGCACTTAAAATTTGCGACAGTAAAAATTATTTTTTGAATAAATTACTATAGAAAAGGCAATCCCTGGCGTAATTAAAATTTGCGACAGTTGAAAATTATTTTTTGAATAATTTACTATAGAAAAGGCAATCCCTGGCGTAATTAAAATTTGCGACAGTTGAAAATTATTTTTTGAATAATTTACTATAGAAAAGGCAATCCCTGGGGCAATTAAAATTTGCGATAGTAAAAAATTATTCTTTGAATAATTTACTATAGAAAAGGCAATCCCTGGCGCAATTAAAATTTGCGACAGTTGAAAATTATTTTTTGAATAATTTACTATAGAAAAGGCAATCCCTGGCGTAAATAAAATTTGCGACAGTATAAAATTATTTTTTGAATAATTTACTATAGAAAAGGCAATCCCTGGCGTAATTAAAATTTGCGACAGTAGAAAATTATTTTTTGAATAATTTACTATAGAAAAGGCAATCCCTGGGATATTTAAAATTTGCGATAGTAAAAAATTATTTTTTGAAAAATTTACTATAGAAAAGGCAATCCCTGGCGCAATTAAAATTTGCGACAGTAAAAAATTATTTTTTGAATAATTTACTATAGAAAAGGCAATCCCTGGCGTAATTAAAATTTGCGACAGTTGAAAATTATTTTTTGAATAATTTACTATAGAAAAGGCAATCCCTGGCGTAATTAAAATTTGCGACAGTAGAAAATTATTTTTTGAATAATTTACTATAGAAAAGGCAATCCCTGGCGCAATTAAAATTTGCGACAGTTGAAAATTATTTTTTGAATAATTTACTATAGAAAAGGCAATCCCTGGCGCAATTAAAATTTGCGACAGTTGAAAATTATTTTTTGAATAACTTACTATAGAAAAGGCAATCTCTGGCGCAATTAAAATTTGCGACAGTTGAAAATTATTTTTTGAATAATTTACTATAGAATAGGCAATCCCTGGCGCACTTAAAATTTGCGAAAATAAAAGATTATTTTTTGAATAATTTACTATAGAAAAGGCAATCCCTGGCGTAATTAAAATTTGCGACAGTTGAAAATTATTTTTTGAATTATTTACTATAGAAAAGGCAATCCCTGGCGTAATTAAAATTTGCGACAGTTGAAAATTATTTTTTGAATAATTTACTATAGAAAAGGCAATCCCTGGCGTAATTAAAATTTGCGACAGTAGAAAATTATTTTTTGAATAATTTACTACAGAAAAGGCAATCCCTGGCGTATTTAAAATTTGCGACAGTAAAAAATTATTTGTTGCAAAATTTACTATAGAAAAGGCAATCCCTGGCGTAATTAAAATTTGCGACAGTTGAAAATTATTTTTTGAATAATTTACTATAGAAAAGGCAATCCCTGGCGTAATTAAAATTTGCGACAGTAGAAAATTATTTTTTGAATAATTTACTACAGAAAAGGCAATCCCTGGCGTATTTAAAATTTGCGACAGTAAAAAATTATTTGTTGCAAAATTTACTATAGAAAAGGCAATCCTGGCGTAATTAAAATTTGCGACAGTATTAAATTATTTTTTGAATAATTTACTATAGAAAAGGCAATCCCTGGCGTAATTAAAATTTGCGACAGTAAAAAATTATTTTTTGAATAATTTACTATAGAAAAGGCAATCCCTGGCGTAATTAAAATTTGCGACAGTTGAAAATTATTTTTTGAATAATTTACTATAGAAAAGGCAATCCCTGGCGTAATTAAAATTTGCGACAGTTGAAAATTATTTTTTGAATAACTTACTATAGAAAAGGCAATCCCTGGCGCAATTAAATTTTGCGACAGTAAAAAATTATTTTTTGCAAAATTTACTATAGAAAAGGCAATCCCTGGCGGATTTTAAATTTGCGACAGTAAAAAATTATTTTTTGAATAATTTACTATAGAAAAGGCAATCCCTGGCGCAATTAAAATTTGCGACAGTTGAAAATTATTTTTTGAATAATTTACTGTAGAAAAGGCAATCCCTGGCGTAATTAAAATTTGCGAGAGTAAAAAATTATTTTTTGAATAATTTACTATAGAAAAGGCAATCCCTGGGGTAATTAAAATTTGCGACAGTTGAAAATTATTTTTTGAATAATTTACTATAGAAAAGGCAATCCCTGGCGTAATTAAAATTTGCGACAGTTGAAAATTATTTTTTGAATTATTTACAATAGAAAAGGCAATCCCTAGCGTAATTAAAATTTGCGATAGTAAAAAATTATTTTTTGAATAATTTACTATAGAAAAGGCAATCCCTGGCGTAATTAAAATTTGCGACAGTTGAAAATTATTTTTTGAATAATTTACTATAGAAAAGGCAATCCCTGGCGTAATTAAAATTTGCGACAGTAGAAAATTATTTTTTGAATAATTTACTATAGAAAAGGCAATCCCTAGCGTAATTAAAATTTGCGACAGTAGAAAATTATTTTTTGAATAATTTACTATAGAAAAGGCAATCCCTGGGGATATTTAAAATTTGCGACAGTAAAAAATTATTTTTTGAAAAATTTACTACAGAAAAGGCAATCCCTGGGATATTTAAAATTTGCGACAGTAAAAAATTATTTTTTTGCAAAATTTACTATAGAAAAGGCAATCCCTGGCGGTTTTGAAATTTGTGACAGTAGAAAATTATTTTTTGAATAATTTACTATAGAAAAGGCAATCCCTGGCGCAATTAAAATTTGCGACAGTAGAAAATTATTTTTGAATAATTTACTATAGAAAAGGCAATCCCTGGCGTAAATAAAATTTGCGACAGTAAAAAATTAGTTTTTGAATAATTTACTATAGAAAAGGCAATCCCTGGCGTAATTAAAATTTGCGACAGTATAAAATTATTTTTTGAATAATTTACTATAGAAAAGGCAATCCCTGGCGCAATTAAAATTTTCGACAGTTGAAAATTATTTTTTGAATAATTTACTATAGAAAAGGCAATCCCTGGCGTAATTAAAATTTGCGACAGTAGAAAATTATTTTTTGCAAAATTTACTATAGAAAAGGCAATCCCTGGCGCACTTAAAATTTGCGACAGCAAAAAACTATTTTTTGAATAATTTACTATAGAAAAGGCAATCCCTGGCGTAATTAAAATTTGCGACAGTAGAAAATTATTTTTTGCAAAATTTACTATAGAAAAGGCAATCCCTGGCGCACTTAAAATTTGCGACAGTAAAAAATTATTTTTTGAATAATTTACTATAGAAAAGGCAATCCCTGGCGTAATTAAAATTTGCGACAGTTGAAAATTATTTTTTGAATAATTTACTATAGAAAAGGCAATCCCTGGCGTAATTAAAATTTGCGACAGTTGAAAATTATTTTTTGAATAATTTACTATAGAAAAGGCAATCCCTGGCGCAATTAAAATTTGCAACAGTATAAAATTATTTTTTGAATAATTTACTATAGAAAAGGCAATCCCTGGCGGATTTGAAATTTGCGACAGTTGAAAATTATTTTTTGAATAATTTACTATAGAAAAGGCAATCCCTGGCGGATTTGAAATTTGCGACAGTTGAAAATTAGTTTTTGAATAATTTACTATAGAAAAGGCAATCCCTGGCGTAATTAAAATTTGCGACAGTTGAAAATTATTTTTTGAATAATTTACTATAGAAAAGGCAATCCCTGGCGCAATTAAAATTTGCGACAGTAGAAAATTATTTTTTGAATAATTTACTATAGAAAAGGCAATCCTTGGCGTAATTAAAATTTGCGACAGTAAAAAATTATTTTTTGAATAATTTACTATAGAAAAGGCAATCCCTGGCGCAATTAAAATTTGCGACAGTAGAAAATTATTTTTTGAATAATTTACTAAAGAAAAGGCAATCCCTGGCGCAATTAAAATTTGCGACAGTATAAAATTATTTTTTGAATAATTTACTATAGAAAAGGCAATCCCTGGCGCAATCAAAACTTGCGATAGTAAAAAATTATTTTTTGAATAATTTACTATAGAAAAGGCAATCCCTGGCGGATTTGAAATTTGCGACAGTAGAAAATTATTTTTTGAATAATTTACTATAGAAAAGGCAATCCCTGGCGTAATTAAAATTTGCGACAGTAAAAAATTGTTTTTTGAATAATTTACTGTAGAAAAGGCAATTACTGGCGTAATTAAAATTTGCGACAGTTGAAAATTATTTTTTGCAAAATTTACTATAGAAAAGCCAATCCCTGGCGGATTTGAAATTTGCGACAGTTGAAAATTATTTTTTGAAAAGTTTACTATAGAAAAGGCAATCCCTGGCGTAATTAAAATTTGCGACAGTTGAAAATTATTTTTTGCAAAATTTACTATAGAAAAGGCAATCCCTGGCGTAATTAAAATTTGTGACAGTAGAAAATTATTTTTTGAAAAGTTTACTATAGAAAAGGCAATCCCTGGCGGATTTGAAATTTTCGACAGTTGAAAATTATTTTTTGAATAATTTACTATAGAAAAGGCAATCCCTGGCGGATTTGAAATTTGCGACAGTTGAAAATTATTTTTTGAATAATTTACTATAGAAAAGGCAATCCCTGGCGTAATTAAAATTTGCGACAGTAAAAAATTATTTTTTGAATAATTTACTATAGAAAAGGCAATCCCTGGCGTAATTAAAATTTGCGACTGTATAAAATTATTTTTTGAATAATTTACTATAGGAAAGGCAATCCCTGGCGCAATTAGAATTTGCGACAGTATAAAATTATTTTTTGAATAATTTACTATAGAAAAGGCAATCCCTGGGATATTTAAAATTTGCGACAGTAAAAAATTATTTTTTTGCAAAATTTACTATAGAAAAGGCAATCCCTGGCGTAATTAAAATTTGCGACAGTTGAAAATTATTTTTTGAATAATTTACTATAGAAAAGGCAATCTCTGGCGTAATTAAAATTTGCGACAGTTGAAAATTATTTTTTGAATAATTTACTATAGAAAAGGCAATCCCTGGGATATTTAAAATTTGCGACAGTAGAAAATTATTTTTTGAATAATTTACTATAGAAAAGGCAATCCCTGGCGTATTTAAAATTTGCGACAGTTGAAAATTATTTTTTGAATAATTTACTATAGAAAAGGCAATCCCTGGCGCAATTAAAATTTGCGACAGTTGAAAATTATTTTTTGAATAATTTACTATAGAAAAGGCAATCCCTGGCGCAATTAAAATTTGCGACAGTTGAAAATTATTTTTTGAATAATTTACTATAGAATAGGCAATCCCTGGCGCACTTAAAATTTGCGAAAGTAAAAGATTATTTTTTGAATAATTTACTATAGAAAAGGCAATCCCTGGCGTAATTAAAATTTGCGACAGTTGAAAATTATTTTTTGAATTATTTACTATAGAAAAGGCAATCCCTGGCGTAATTAAAATTTGCGACAGTTGAAAATTATTTTTTGAATAATTTACTATAGAAAAGGCAATCCCTGGCGTAATTAAAATTTGCGACAGTAGAAAATTATTTTTTGAATAATTTACTACAGAAAAGGCAATCCCTGGCGTATTTAAAATTTGCGACAGTAAAAAATTATTTTTTGCAAAATTTACTATAGAAAACGCAATCCCTGGCGTAATTAAAATTTGCGACAGTATTAAATTATTTTTTGAATAATTTACTATAGAAAAGGCAATCCCTGGCGTAATTAAAATTTGCGACAGTAAAAAATTATTTTTTGAATAATTTACTATAGAAAAGGCAATCCCTGGCGTAATTAAAATTTGCGACAGTTGAAAATTATTTTTTGAATAATTTACTATAGAAAAGGCAATCCCTGGCGTAATTAAAATTTGCGACAGTTGAAAATTATTTTTTGAATAATTTACTATAGAAAAGGCAATCCCTGGCGCAATTAAAATTTGCGACAGTAAAAAATTATTTTTTGCAAAATTTACTATAGAAAAGGCAATCCCTGGCGGATTTTAAATTTGCGACAGTAAAAAATTATTTTTTGAATAATTTACTATAGAAAAGGCAATCCCTGGCGCAATTAAAATTTGCGACAGTTGAAAATTATTTTTTGAATAATTTACTATAGAAAAGGCAATTCCTGGCGTAATTAAAATTTGCGAGAGTAAAAAATTATTTTTGAATAATTTACTATAGAAAAGGCAATCCCTGGCGTAATTAAAATTTGCGACAGTTGAAAATTATTTTTTGAGTAATTTACTATAGAAAAGGCAATCCCTGGCGTAATTAAAATTTGCGACAGTTGAAAATTATTTTTTGAATTATTTACAATAGAAAAGGCAATCCCTGGCGTAATTAAAATTTGCGATAGTAAAAAATTATTTTTTGAATAATTTACTATAGAAAAGGCAATCCCTGGCGTAATTAAAATTTGCGACAGTTGAAAATTATTTTTTGAATAATTTACTATAGAAAAGGCAATCCCTGGCGTAATTGAAATTTGCGACAATAGAAAATTATTTTTTGAATAATTTACTATAGAAAAGGCAATCCCTGGCGTAATTAAAATTTGCGACAGTAGAAAATTATTTTTTGAATAATTTACTATAGAAAAGGCAATCCCTGGGATATTTAAAATTTGCGACAGTAAAAAATTATTTTTTGAAAAATTTACTACAGAAAAGGCAATCCCTGGGATATTTAAAATTTGCGACAGTAAAAAATTATTTTTTTGCAAAATTTACTATAGAAAAGGCAATCCCTGGCGGATTTGAAATTTGTGACAGTAGAAAATTATTTTTTGAATAATTTACTATAGAAAAGGCAATCCCTGGCGCAATTAAAATTTGCGACAGTAGAAAATTATTTTTTGAATAATTTACTATAGAAAAGGCAATCCCTGGCGTAAATAAAATTTGCGACAGTAAAAAATTAGTTTTTGAATAATTTACTATAGAAAAGGCAATCCCTGGCGTAATTAAAATTTGCGACAGTATAAAATTATTTTTTGAATAATTTACTATAGAAAAGGCAATCCCTGGCGCAATTAAAATTTTCGACAGTTGAAAATTATTTTTTGAATAATTTACTATAGAAAAGGCAATCCCTGGCGTAATTAAAATTTGCGACAGTAGAAAATTATTTTTTGCAAAATTTACTATAGAAAAGGCAATCCCTGGCGCACTTAAAATTTGCGACAGTAAAAAATTATTTTTTGAATAATTTACTATAGAAAAGGCAATCCCTGGCGTAATTAAAATTAGCGACAGTAGAAAATTATTTTTTGCAAAATTTACTATAGAAAAGGCAATCCCTGGCGCACTTAAAATTTGCGACAGTAAAAAATTATTTTTTGAATAATTTACTATAGAAAAGGCAATCCCTGGCGTAATTAAAATTTGCGACAGTTGAAAATTATTTTTTGAATAATTTACTATAGAAAAGGCAATCCTTGGCGTAATTAAAATTTGCGACAGTTGAAAATTATTTTTTGAATAATTTACTATAGAAAAGGCAATCCCTTGCGCAATTAAAATTTGCAACAGTATAAAATTATTTTTTGAATAATTTACTATAGAAAAGGCAATCCCTGGCGGATTTGAAATTTGCGACAGCTGAAAATTATTTTTTGAATAATTTACTATAGAAAAGGCAATCCCTGGCGGATTTGAAATTTGCGACAGTTGAAAATTATTTTTTGAATAATTTACTATAGAAAAGGCAATCCCTGGCGTCATTAAAATTTGCGACAGTTGAAAATTATTTTTTGAATAATTTACTATAGAAAAGGCAATCCCTGGCGCAATTAAAATTTGCGACAGTAGAAAATTATTTTTTGAATAATTTACTATAGAAAAGGCAATCCCTGGCGTAATTAAAATTTGCGACAGTAAAAAATTATTTTTTGAATAATTTACTATAGAAAAGGCAATCCCTGGCGCAATTAAAATTTGCGACAGTAGAAAATTATTTTTTGAATAATTTACTATAGAAAAGGCAATCCCTGGCGCAATTAAAATTTGCGACAGTATAAAATTATTTTTTGAATAATTTACTATAGAAAAGGCAATCCCTGGCGCAATTAAAACTTGCGATAGTAAAAAATTATTTTTTGAATAATTTACTATAGAAAAGGCAATCCCTGGAGGATTTGAAATTTGCGACAGTAGAAAATTATTTTTTGAATAATTTACTATAGAAAAGGCAATCCCTGGCGTAATTAAAATTTGCGACAGTAAAAAATTGTTTTTTGAATAATTTACTGTAGAAAAGGCAATTACTGGCGTAATTAAAATTTGCGACAGTTGAAAATTATTTTTTGCAAAATTTACTATAGAAAAGCCAATCCCTGGCGGATTTGAAATTTGCGACAGTTGAAAATTATTTTTTGAAAAGTTTACTATAGAAAAGGCAATCCCTGGCGTAATTAAAATTTGCGACAGTTGAAAATTATTTTTTGCAAAATTTACTATAGAAAAGGCAATCCCTGGCGTAATTAAAATTTGTGACAGTAGAAAATTATTTTTTGAAAAGTTTACTATAGAAAAGACAATCCCTGGCGGATTTGAGATTTTCGACAGTTGAAAATTATTTTTTGAATAATTTACTATAGAAAAGGCAATCCCTGGCGGATTTGAAATTTGCGACAGTTGAAAATTATTTTTTGAATAATTTACTATAGAATAGGCAATCCCTGGCGTAATTAAAATTTGCGACAGTAAAAAATTATTTTTTGAATAATTTACTATAGAAAAGGCAATCCCTGGCGTAATTAAAATTTGCGACAGTATAAAATTATTTTTTGAATAATTTACTATAGAAAAGGCAATCCCTGGCGCAATTAGAATTTGCGACAGTATAAAATTATTTTTTGAATAATTTACTATAGAAAAGGCAATCCCTGGGATATTTAAAATTTGCGACAGTAAAAAATTATTTTTTTGCAAAATTTACTATAGAAAAGGCAATCCCTGGCGTAATTAAAATTTGCGACAGTTGAAAATTATTTTTTGAATAATTTACTATAGAAAAGGCAATCTCTGGCGTAATTAAAATTTGCGACAGTTGAAAATTATTTTTTGAATAATTTACTATAGAAAAGGCAATCCCTGGGATATTTAAAATTTGCGACAGTAGAAAATTATTTTTTGAATAATTTACTATAGAAAAGGCAATCCCTGGCGTATTTAAAATTTACGAGAGTTGAAAATTATTTTTTGAATAATTTATTATAGAAAAGGCAATCCCTGGGATATTTAAAATTTGCGACAGTTGAAAATTATTTTTTGAAAAGTTTACTATAGAAAAGACAATCCCTGGCGCAATTAAAATTTGCGACAGTTGAAAATTATTTTTTGCAAAATTTACTATAGAAAAGGCAATCCCTGGCGCAATTAAAATTTGCGACAGTTGAAAATTATTTTTTGAAAAGTTTACTATAGAAAAGGCAATCCCTGGCGGATTTGAAATTTGCGACAGTTGAAAATTATTTTTTGAAAAGTTTACTATAGAAAAGGCAAACACTGGCGCAATTAAAATTTGCGACAGTTGAAAATTATTTTTTGCAAAATTTACTATAGAAAAGGCAATCCCTGGCGCAATTAAAATTTGCGACAGTTGAAAATTATTTTTTGAAAAGTTTACTATAGAAAGGGCAATCCCTGGCGTAATTAAAATTTGCGACAGTTGAAAATTATTTTTTGAATAATTTACTATAGAAAAGGCAATCCCTGGCGGATTTGAAATTTGCGACAGTAAAAAATTATTTTTTGAATAATTTACTATAGAAAAGGCAATCCCTGGCGGATTTGAAATTTGCGACAGTAAAAAATTATTTTTTGAATAATTTACTATAGAAAAGGCAATCCCTGGCGGATTTGAAATTTGAGACAATTGAAAATTATTTTTTGAAAAGTTTACTATAGAAAAGGCAATCCCTGGCGCAATTAAAATTTGCGACAGTTGAAAATTATTTTTTGAAAAGTTTACTATAGAAAAGGCAATCCCTGGCGCAATTAATATTTGCGACAGTTGAAAATTATTTTTTGCAAAATTTACTATAGAAAAGGCAATCCCTGGCGCAATTAAAATTTGCGACAGATGAAAATTATTTTTTGAAAAGTTTACTATAGAAAAGGCAATCCCTGGCGTAATTAAAATTTGCGACATTTGAAAATTATTTTTTGAATAATTTACTATAAAAAGGGCAATCCCTGGCGGATTTGAAATTTGCGACAGTAAAAAATTATTTTTTTGCAAAATTTACTATAGAAAAGGCAATCCCTGGCGAATTTAAAATTTGCGACAGTTGAAAATTATTTTTTGAATAATTTACTATAGAAAAGGCAATCCCTGGCGGATTTGAAATTTGCGACAGTAGAAAATTATTTTTTGAATAATTTACTATAGAAAAGGCAATCACTGGCGTAATTAAAATTTGCGAGCGTAAAAAATTATTTTTTGAATAATTTACTATAGAAAAGGCAATCCCTGGCGTAATTAAAATTTGCGACAGTTGAAAATTATTTTTTAAATAATTTACTATAGAAAAGGCAATCCCTGGCGCAATTAAAATTTGCGAGAGTTGAAAATTATTTTTTGAATAATTTACTATAGAAATGGCAATCCCTGGCGCAATTAAAATTTGCGACAGTTGAAAATTATTTTTTGAATAATTTACTATAGAAAAGGCAATCCCTGGCGCAATTAAAATTTGCGACAGTTGAAAATTATTTTTTGAATAATTTACTATAGAAAAGGCAATCCCTGGCGTAATTAAAATTTGCGACAGTAGAAAATTATTTTTTGAATAATTTACTATAGAAAAGGCAATCCCTGGCGTAATTAAAATTTGCGACAGTAGAAAATTATTTTTTGAATAATTTACTATAGAAAAGGCAATCCCTGGGATATTTAAAATTTGCGACAGTAAAAAATTATTTTTTCAAAAATTTACTATAGAAAAGGCAATCCCTGGGATATTTAAAATTTGCGACAGTAAAAAATTATTTTTTTGCAAAATTTACTATGGAAAAGGCAATCCCTGGCGGATTTGAAATTTGCGACAGTGGAAAATTATTTTTTGAATAATTTACTATAGAAAAGGCAATCCCTGGCGCAATTAAAATTTGCGACAGTTGAAAATTATTTTTTGAATAATTTACTATAAAAAAGGCAATCCCTGGCGGATTTGAAATTTGCGACAGTAGAAAATTATTTTTTGAATAATTTACTATAGAAAAGGCAATCCCTGGCGCAATTAAAATTTGCGACAGTTGAAAATTATTTTTTGAATAATTTACTATAGAAAAGGCAATCCCTGGCGTAATTAAAATTTCCGACAGTATAAAATTATTTTTTGAATAATTTACTATAGAAAAGGCAATCCCTGGCGTAATTAAAATTTGCGACAGTAGAAAATTATTTTTTGAATAATTTACTATAGAAAAGGCAATCCCTGGGATATTTAAAATTTGCGACAGTAAAAAATTATTTTTTGAAAAATTTACTATAGAAAAGGCAATCCCTGGCGCAATTAAAATTTTCGACAGTAAAAAATTATTTTTTGAATAATTTACTATAGAAAAGGCAATCCCTGGCGTAATTAAAATTTGCGACAGTTGAAAATTATTTTTTGAATAATTTACTATAGAAAAGGCAATCCCTGGCGTAATTAAAATTTGCGACAGTAGAAAATTATTTTTTGAATAATTTACTATAGAAAAGGCAATCCCTGGCGCAATTAAAATTTGCGACAGTTGAAAATTATTTTTTGAATAATTTACTATAGAAAAGGCAATCCCTGGCGCAATTAAAATTTGCGACAGTTGAAAATTATTTTTTGAATAATTTACTATAGAAAAGGCAATCCCTGGCGCAATTAAAATTTGCGACAGTTGAAAATTATTTTTTGAATAATTTACTATAGAATAGGCAATCCCTGGCGCACTTAAAATTTGCGAAAGTAAAAGATTATTTTTTGAATAATTTACTATAGAAAAGGCAATCCCTGGCGTAATTAAAATTTGCGACAGTTGAAAATTATTTTTTGAATTATTTACTATAGAAAAGGCAATCCCTGGCGTAATTAAAATTTGCGACAGTTGAAAATTATTTTTTGAATAATTTACTATAGAAAAGGCAATCCCTGGCGTAATTAAAATTTGCGACAGTAGAAAATTATTTTTTGAATAATTTACTACAGAAAAGGCAATCCCTGGCGTATTTAAAATTTGCGACAGTAAAAAATTATTTTTTGCAAAATTTACTATAGAAAAGGCAATCCCTGGCGTAATTAAAATTTGCGACAGTATTAAATTATTTTTTGAATAATTTACTATAGAAAAGGCAATCCCTGGCGTAATTAAAATTTGCGACAGTAAAAAATTATTTTTTGAATAATTTACTATAGAAAAGGCAATCCCTGGCGTAATTAAAATTTGCGACAGTTGAAAATTATTTTTTGAATAATTTACTATAGAAAAGGCAATCCCTGGCGTAATTAAAATTTGCGACAGTTGAAAATTATTTTTTGAATAATTTACTATAGAAAAGGCAATCCCTGGCGCAATTAAAATTTGCGACAGTAAAAAATTATTTTTTGCAAAATTTACTATAGAAAAGGCAATCCCTGGCGGATTTTAAATTTGCGACAGTAAAAAATTATTTTTTGAATAATTTACTATAGAAAAGGCAATCCCTGGCGCAATTAAAATTTGCGACAGTTGAAAATTATTTTTTGAATAATTTACTATAGAAAAGGCAATCCCTGGCGTAATTAAAATTTGCGAGAGTAAAAAATAATTTTTTGAATAATTTACTATAGAAAAGGCAATCCCTGGCGTAATTAAAATTAGCGACAGTTGCAAATTATTTTTTGAATAATTTACTATAGAAAAGGCAATCCCTGGCGTAATTAAAATTTGCGACAGTTGAAAATTATTTTTTGAATTATTTACTATAGAAAAGGCAATCCCTGGCGTAATTAAAATTTGCGATAGTAAAAAATTATTTTTTGAATAATTTACTATAGAAAAGGCAATCCCTGGCTTAATTAAAATTTGCGACAGTTCAAAATTATTTTTTGAATAATTTACTATAGAAAAGGCAATCCCTGGCGTAATTAAAATTTGCGACAGTAGAAAATTATTTTTTGAATAATTTACTATAGAAAAGGCAATCCCTGGGATATTTAAAATTTGCGACAGTAAAAAATTATTTTTTGAAAAATTTACTATAGAAAAGGCAATCCCTGGGATATTTAAAATTTGCGACAGTAAAAAATTATTTTTTTGCAAAATTTACTATAGAAAAGGCAATCCCTGGCGGATTTGATATTTGTGACAGTAGAAAATTATTTTTTGAATAATTTACTATAGAAAAGGCAATCCCTGGCGCAATTAAAATTTGCGACAGTAGAAAATTATTTTTTGAATAATTTTCTATAGAAAAGGCAATCCCTGGCGTAATTAAAATTTGCAACAGTAGAAAATTATTTTTTGAATAATTTACTATAGAAAAGGCAATCCCTGGGATATTTAAAATTTGCGACAGTAAAAAATTATTTTTTGAAAAATTTACTATAGAAAAGGCAATCCCTGGGATATTTAAAATTTGCGACAGTAAAAAATTATTTTTTTGCAAAATTTACTATAGAAAAGGCAACCCCTGGCGGATTTGAAATTTGCGACAGTAGAAAATTATTTTTTGAATAATTTACTATAGAAAAGGCAATCCCTGGCGCAATTAAAATTTGCGACAGTTGAAAATTATTTTTTAATAATTTACTATAGAAAAGGCAATCCCTGGCGCAATTAAAATTTGCGACAGTTGAAAATTATTTTTTGAATAATTTACCATAGAAAAGGCAATCCCTGGCGCAATTAAAATTTGCGACAGTTGAAAATTAATTTTTGAATAATTTACTATAGAAAAGGCAAACCCTGGCGCACTTAAAATTTGCGATAGTAAAAATTATTTTTTGAATAAATTACTATAGAAAAGGCAATCCCTGGCGTAATTAAAATTTGCGACAGTTGAAAATTATTTTTTGAATAATTTACTATAGAAAAGGCAATCCCTGGCGTAATTAAAATTTGCGACAGTTGAAAATTATTTTTTGAATAATTTACTATAGAAAAGGCAATCCCTGGCGTAATTAAAATTTGCGACAGTTGAAAATTATTTTTTGAATAATTTACTATAGAAAAGGCAATCCCTGGCGTAATGAAAATTTGCGACAGTAGCAAATTATTTTTTGAATAATTTACTATAGAAAAGGCAATCCCTGGCGCAATTAAAATTTGCGACAGTTGAAAATTATTTTTTGAATAATTTACTATAGAAAAGGCAATCCCTGGGGCAATTAAAATTTGCGGTAGTAAAAAATTATTCTTTGAATAATTTACTATAGAAAAGGCAATCCCTGGCACAATTAAAATTTGCGACAGTTGAAAATTATTTTTTGAATAATTTACTATAGAAAAGGCAATCCCTGGCGTAATTAAAATTTGCGACAGTATAAAATTATTTTTTGAATAATTTACTATAGAAAAGGCAATCCCTGGCGTAATTAAAATTTGCGACAGTTGAAAATTATTTTTTGAATAATTTACTATAGAAAAGGCAATCCCTGGGATATTTAAAATTTGCGACAGTAAAAAATTATTTTTTGAAAAATTTACTATAGAAAAGGCAATCCCTGGCGCTATTAAAATTTGCGATAGTAAAAAATTATTTTTTGAATAATTTACTATAGAAAAGGCAATCCCTGGCGTAATTAAAATTTGCGACAGTTGGAAATTATTTTTTGAATAATTTACTATAGAAAAGGCAATCCCTGGCGTAATTAAAATTTGCGAGATTAGAAAAATATTTTTTGAATAATTTACTACAGAAAAGGCAATCCCTGGCGTATTTAAAATTTGCTACAGTAGAAAATTATTTTTTGAATAATTTACTATAGAAAAGGCAATCCCTGGCGCAATAAAAATTTGCGACAGTTGAAAATTATTTTTTGAATAATTTACTATAGAAAAGGCAATCCCTGGCGCAATTAAAATTTGCGACAGTTGAAAATTATTTTTTGAATAATTTACTATAGAAAAGGCAATCCCTGGCGCACTTAAAATTTGTGACAGTAAAAATTATTTTTTGAATAATTTACTATAGAAAAGGCAATCCCTGGCGTAATTAAAATTTGCGACAGTAGAAAATTATTTTTTGAATAATTTACTATAGAAAAGGCAATCCCTGGGATATTTAAAATTTGCGAAAGTAAAAGATTATTATTTTAATAATTTACTATAGAAAAGGCAATCCCTGGCGTAATTAAAATTTGCGACAGTTGAAAATTATTTTTTGAATAATTTACTATAGAAAAGGCAATCCCTGGCGTAATTAAAATTTGCGACAGGATAAAATTATTTTTTGAATAATTTACTATTGAAAAGGCAATCCCTGGCGTAATTAAAATTTGCGACAGTAGAAAATTATTTTTTGAATAATTTACTATAGAAAAGGCAATCCCTGGGATATTTAAAATTTGCGAAATTAAAAGATTATTTTTTGAATAATTCACTATAGAAAAGGCAATCCCTGGCGTAATTAAAATTTGCGACAGTTGAAAATTATTTTTTGAATAATTTACTATAGAAAAGGCAATCCCTGGCGCAATTAAAATTTGCGACAGTTGAAAATTATTTTTTGAATAATTTACTATAGAAAAGGCAATCCCTGGCGCAATTAAAATTTGCGACAGTTGAAAATTATTTTTTGAATAATTTACTATAGAATAGGCAATCCCTGGCGCACTTAAAATTTGAGAAAGTAAAAGATTATTTTTTGAATAATTTACTATAGAAAAGGCAATCCCTGGCGTAATTAAAATTTGCGACAGTTGAAAATTATTTTTTGAATAATTTACTATAGAAAAGGCAATCCCTGGCGTAATTAAAATTTGCGACAGTTGAAAATTATTTTTTGAATAATTTACTATAGAAAAGGCAATCCCTGGCGTAATTAAAATTTGCGACAGTTGAAAATTATTTTTTGAATAATTTACTATAGAAAAGGCAATCCCTGGCGTAATTAAAATTTGCGACAGTAGAAAATTATTTTTTGAATAATTTACTATAGAAAAGCAATCCCTGGCGCAATTAAAATTTGCGACAGTAAAAAATTATTTTTTGCAAAATTTACTATAGAAAAGGCAATCCCTGGCGTAATTAAAATTTGCGACAGTTGAAAATTATTTTTTGAATAATTTACTATAGAAAAGGCAATCCCTGGCGTAATTAAAATTTGCGACAGTAGAAAATTATTTTTTGAATAATTTACTATAGAAAAGGCAATACCTGGCGTATTTAAAATTTGCGACAGTAAAAAATTATTTTTTGAAAAATTTACTATAGAAAAGGCAATCCCTGGGATATTTAAAATTTGCGACAGTAAAAAATTATTTTTTTGCAAAATTTACTATAGAAAAAAGCAATCCCTGGCGGATTTGAAATTTGCGACAGTAGCAAATTATTTTTTGAATAATTTACTATAGAAAAGGCAATCCCTGGCGTAATTAAAATTTGCGACAGTTGAAATTTATTTTTTGAATAATTTACTATAGAAAAGGCAATCCCTGGCGCAATTAAAATTTGCGACAGTAGAAAATTATTTTTTGAATAATTTACTATAGAAAAGCAATCCCTGGCGCAATTAAAATTTGCGACAGTAAAAAATTATTTTTTGCAAAATTTACTATAGAAAAGGCAATCCCTGGCGTAATTAAAATTTGCGACAGTTGGAAATTATTTTTTGAATAATTTACTATAGAAAAGGCAATCCCTGGCGTAATTAAAATTTGCGACAGTAGAAAATTATGTTTTGAATAATTTACTATAGAAAAGGCAATCCCTGGCGTATTTAAAATTTGCGACAGTTGAAAATTATTTTTTGAATAATTTACTATAGAAAAGGCAATCCCTGGTGTAATTAAAATTTGCGACAGTATAAAATTATTTTTTGAATAATTTACTATAGAAAAGGCAATCCCTGGCGTAATTAATATTTGCGACAGTAAAAATTATTTTTTGAATAATTTACTATAGAAAAGGCAATCCCTGGCGTAATTAAAATTTGCGACAGTTGAAAATTATTTTTTGAATAATTTACTATAGAAAAGGCAATCCCTGGGATATTTAAAATTTGCGAAAGTAAAAGATTATTTTTTGAATAATTTACTATAGTAAAGGCAATCCCTGCCGTAATTAAAATTTGCGACAGTTGAAAATTATTTTTTGAATAATTTACTATAGAAAAGGCAATCCCTGGCGTAATTAAAATTTGCGACAGTAGAAAATTATTTATTGAATAATTTACTATAGAAAAGGCAATCCCTGGCGTAATTAAAATTTGCGACAGTTGAAAATTATTTTTTGAATAATTTACTATAGAAAAGGCAATCCCTGGTGTAATTAAAATTTGCGAGATTAGAAAATTATTTTTTGAATAATTTACTATAGAAAAGGCAATCCCTGGCGTAATTAAAATTTGCGACAGTATAAAATTATTTTTTGAATAATTTACTATAGAAAAGGCAATCCCTGGCGTAATTAAAATTTGCGACAGTAGAAAATTATTTTTTGAATAATTTACTATAGAAAAGGCAATCCCTGGGATATTTAAAATTTGCGAAAGTAAAAGATTATTTTTTGAATAATTTACTATAGAAAAGGCAATCCCTGGCGTAATTAAAATTTGCGACAGTTGAAAATTATTTTTTGAATAATTTACTATAGAAAAGGCAATCCCTGGCGCAATTAAAATTTGCGACAGTTGAAAATTATTTTTTGCATAATTTACTATAGAAAAGGCAATCCCTGGCGCAATTAAAATTTGCGACAGTTGAAAATTATTTTTGGAATAATTTACTATAGAATAGGCAATCCCTGGCGCACTTAAAACTTGCGAAAGTAAAAGATTATTTTTTGAATAATTTACTATAGAAAAGGTAATCCCTGGCGTAATTAAAATTTGCGACAGTTGAAAATTATTTTTTGAATAATTTACTATAGAAAAGGCAATCCCTGGCGTAATTAAAATTTGCGACAGTTGAAAATTATTTTTTGAATAATTTACTATAGAAAAGGCAATCCCTGGCGTAATTAAAATTTGCGACAGTTGAAAATTATTTTTTGAATAATTTACTATAGAAAAGGCAATCCCTGGCGTAATTAAAATTTGCGACAGTAGAAAATTATTTTTTGAATAATTTACTATAGAAAAGCAATCCCTGGCGCAATTAAAATTTGCGACAGTAAAAAATTATTTTTTGCAACATTTACTATAGAAAAGGCAATACCTGGCGTAATTAAAATTTGCGACAGTTGAAAATTATTTCTTGAATAATTTACTATAGAAAAGGCAATCCCTGGCGTAATTAAAATTTGCGACAGTAGAAAATTATATCTTGAATAATTTACTATAAAAAAAGGCAATCCCTGGCGTATTTAAAATTTGCGACAGTAAAAAATTATTTTTTGAAAAATTTACTATAGAAAAGGCAATCCCTGGGATATTTAAAATTTGCGACAGTAAAAAATTATTTTTTTGCTAAATTTACTATAGAAAAAGCAATCCCTGACGGATTTGAAATTTGCGATAGTAGAAAATTATTTTTTGAATAATTTACTATAGAAAAGGCAATCCCTGGCGTAATTAAAATTTGCGACAGTTGAAAATTATTTTTTGAATAATTTACTATAGAAAAGGCAATCCCTGGCGCAATTAAAATTTGCGACAGTAGAAAATTATTTTTTGAATAATTTACTATAGAAAAGCAATCCCTGGCGCAATTAAAATTTGCGACAGTAAAAAATTATTTTTTGCAAAATTTACTATAGAAAAGGCAATCCCTGGCGTAATTAAAATTTGCGACAGTTGAAAATTATTTTTTGAATAATTTACTAAAGAAAAGGCAATCCCTGGCGTAATTAAAATTTGCGACAGTTGAAAATTATTTTTTGAATAATTTACTATAGAAAAGGCAATCCCTGGGGCAATTAAAATTTGCGATAGTAAAAAATTATTCTTTGAATAATTTACTATAGAAAAGGCTATCCCTGGCGCAATTAAAATTTGCGACAGTTGAAAATTATTTTTTGAATAATTTACTATAGATAAGGCAATCCCTGGCGTAATTGAAATTTGCGACAGTATAAAATTATTTTTTGAATAATTTACTATAGAAAAGGCAATCCCTGGCGTAATTAAAATTTGCGACAGTAGAAATTATTTTTTGAATAATTTACTATAGAAAAGGCAATCCCTGGGATATTTAAAATTTGCGAAAGTAAAAGATTATTTTTTGAATAATTTACTATAGAAAAGGCAATCCCTGGCGTAATTAAAATTTGCGACAGTTGAAAATTATTTTTTGAATAATTTACTATAGAAAAGGCAATCCCTGGCGCAATTAAAATTTGCGACAGTTGAAAATTATTTTTTGAATAATTTACTATAGAAAAGGCAATCCCTGGCGCAATTAAAATTTGCGACAGTTGAAAACTATTCTTGGAATAATTTACTATAGAATAGGCAATCCCTGGCGCACTTAAAATTTGCGACAGTTGAAAATTATTTTTTGAATAATTTACTATAGAAAAGGCAATCCCTGGCGTAATTAAAATTTGCGACAGTAGAAAATTATTTTTTGAATAATTTACTATAGAAAAGGCAATCCCTGGCGTATTTAAAATTTGCGACAGTAAAAAATTATTTTTTGCAAAATTTACTATAGAAAAGGCAATCCCTGGCGTAATTAAAATTTGCGACAGTATGAAATTATTTTTTGAATAATTTACTATAGAAAAGGCAATCCCTGGCGTAATTAAAATTTGCGACAGTTGAAAATTATTTTTTGAATAATTTACTATAGAAAAGGCAATCCCTGGGGCAATTAAAATTTGCGATAGTAAAAAATTATTCTTTGAATAATTTACTATAGAAAAGGCTATCCCTGGCGCAATTAAAATTTGCGACAGTTGAAAATTATTTTTTGAATAATTTACTATAGAAAAGGCAATCCCTGGCGTAATTGAAATTTGCGACAGTATAAAATTATTTTTTGAATAATTTACTATAGAAAAGGCAATCCCTGGCGTAATTAAAATTTGCGACAGTAGAAAATTATTTTTTGAATAATTTACTATAGAAAAGGCAATCCCTGGGATATTTAAAATTTGCGAAAGTAAAAGATTATTTTTTGAATAATTTACTATAGAAAAGGCAATCCCTGGCGTAATTAAAATTTGCGACAGTTGAAAATAATTTTTGAATAATTTACTATAGAAAAGGCAATCCCTGGCGCAATTAAAATTTGCGACAGTTGAAAATTATTTTTTGAATAATTTACTATAGAAAAGGCAATCCCTGGCGCAATTAAAATTTGCGACAGTTGAAAACTATTCTTGGTATAATTTACTATAGAATAGGCAATCCCTGGCGCACTTAAAATTTGCGAAAGTAAAAGATTATTTTTTGAATAATTTACTATAGAAAAGGCAATACCTGGCGTAATTAAAATTTGCGACAGTTGAAAATTATTTTTTGAATAATTTACTATAGAAAAGGCAATCCCTGGCGTAATTAAAATTTGCGACAGTTGAAAATTATTTTTTGAATAATTTACTATAGAAAAGGCAATCCCTGGCGTAATTAAAATTTGCGAAAGTTGAAAATTATTTTTTGAATAATTTACTATAGAAAAGGCAATCCCTGGCGTAATTAAAATTTGCGACAGTAGAAAATTATTTTTTGAATAATTTACTATAGAAAAGCAATCCCTGGCGCAATTAAAATTTGCGACAGTAAAAAATTATTTTTTGCAAAATTTACTATAGAAAAGGCAATCCCTGGCGTATTTGAAATTTGCGACAGTAAAAAATTATTTTTTGCAAAATTTACTATAGAAAAGGCAATCCCTGGCGTAATTAAAATTTGCGACAGTATAAAATTATTTTTTGAATAATTTACTATAGAAAAGGCAATCCCTGGCGTAATTAAAATTTGCGACAGTAAAAAATTATTTTTGAATAATTTACTATAGAAAAGGCAATCCCTGGCGTAATTAAAATTTGCGACAGTTGAAAATTATTTTTTGAATAATTTACTATAGAAAAGGCAATCCCTGGCGTAATTAAAATTTGCGGCAGTTGAAAATTATTTTTTGAATAATTTACTATAGAAAAGGCAATCCCTGGCGCAATTAAAATTTGCGACAGTAAAAAATTATTTTTTGCAAAATTTACTATAGAAAAGGCAATCCCTGGCGGATTTTAAATTTGCGACAGTAAAAAATTATTTTTTGAATAATTTACTATAGAAAAGGCAATCCCTGGCGCAATTAAAATTTGCGACAGTTGAAAATTATTTTTTGAATAATTTACTATAGAAAAGGCAATCCCTGGCGTAATTAAAATTTGCGAGAGTAAAAAATTATTTTTTGAATAATTTACTATAGAAAAGGCAATCCCTGGCGTAATTAAAATTTGCGACAGTTGAAAATTATTTTTTGAATAATTTACTATAGAAAAGGCAATCCCTGGCGTAATTAAAATTTGCGACAGTTGAAAATTATTTTTTGAATAATTTACTATAGAAAAGGCAATCCCTGGCGCAATTAAAATTTGCGACAGTTGAAAATTATTTTTTGAATAATTTACTATAGAAAAGGCAATCCCTGGGGCAATTAAAATTTGCGATAGTAAAAAATTATTCTTTGAATAATTTACTATAGAAAAGGCAATCCCTGGCGCACTTAAAATTTGCGACAGTAAAAAATTATTTTTTGAATAATTTACTATAGAAAAGGCAATCCCTGGCGTAATTAAAATTTGCGACAGTTGAAAATTATTTTTTGAATAATTTACTATACAAAAGGCAATCCCTGGCGTAATTAAAATTTGCGAGAGTAAAAAATTATTTTTTGAATAATTTACTATAGAAAAGGCAATCCCTGGCGTAATTAAAATTTGCGACAGTTGAAAATTATTTTTTGAATAATTTACTATAGAAAAGGCAATCCCTGGCGTAATTAAAATTTGCGACAGTTGAAAATTATTTTTTGAATTATTTACTATAGAAAAGGCAATCGCTGGCGTAATTAAAATTTGCGATAGTAAAAAATTATTTTTTGAATAAATTACTATAGAAAAGGCAATCCCTGGCGTAATTAAAATTTGCGACAGTTGAAAATTATTTTTTGAATAATTTACTATAGAAAAGGCAATCCCTGGCGTAATTAAAATTTGCGACAGTAGAAAATTATTTTTTGAATAATTTACTATAGAAAAGGCAATCCCTGGGATATTTAAAATTTGCGACAGTAAAAAATTATTTTTTTGCAGAATTTACTATAGAAAAGGCAATCCCTGGCGGATTTGAAATTTGCGACAGTAGAAAATTATTTTTTGAATAATTTACTATAGAAAAGGCAATCCCTGGCGCAATTAAAATTTGCGACAGTTGAAAATTATTTTTGAATAATTTACTATAGAAAAGGCAATCCCTGGCGCAATTAAAATTTGCGACAGTTGAAAATTATTTTTTGAATAATTTACTATAGAAAAGGCAATCCCTGGCGCACTTAAAATTTGCGACAGTAAAAATTATTTTTTGAATAAATTACTATAGAAAAGGCAATCCCTGGCGTTATTAAAATTTGCGACAGTTGAAAATTATTTTTTGAATAATTTTCTATAGAAAAGGCAATCCCTGGCGTAATTAAAATTTGCGACAGTTGAAAATTATTTTTTGAATAATTTACTATAGAAAAGGCAATCCCTGGCGTAATTAAAATTTGCGACAGTTGAAAATTATTTTTTGAATAATTTACTATAGAAAAGGCAATCAATGGCGTTATTAAAATTTGCGACAGTAGAAAATTATTTTTTGAATAATTTACTATAGAAAAGGCAATCCCTGGCGCAATTAAAATTTGCGACAGTTGAAAATTATTTTTTGAATAATTTACTATAGAAAAGGCAATCCCTGGGGCAATTAAAATTTGCGATAGTAAAAAATTATTCTTTGAATAATTTACTATAGAAAAGGCAATCCCTGGCGCACTTAAAATTTGCGACAGTAAAAAATTATTTTTTGAATAATTTACTATAGAAAAGGCAATCCCTGGCGTAATTAAAATTTGCGACAGTTGAAAATTATTTTTTGAATAATTTACTATACAAAAGGCAATCCCTGGCGTAATTAAAATTTGCGAGAGTAAAAAATTATTTTTTGAATAATTTACTATAGAAAAGGCAATCCCTGGCGTAATTAAAATTTGCGACAGTTGAAAATTATTTTTTGAATAATTTACTATAGAAAAGGCAATCCCTGGCGTAATTAAAATTTGCGACAGTTGAAAATTATTTTTTGAATTATTTACTATAGAAAAGGCAATCGCTGGCGTAATTAAAATTTGCGATAGTAAAAAATTATTTTTTGAATAAATTACTATAGAAAAGGCAATCCCTGGCGTAATTAAAATTTGCGACAGTTGAAAATTATTTTTTGAATAATTTACTATAGAAAAGGCAATCCCTGGCGTAATTAAAATTTGCGACAGTAGAAAATTATTTTTTGAATAATTTACTATAGAAAAGGCAATCCCTGGCGTAATTAAAATTTGCGACAGTAGAAAATTATTTTTTGAATAATTTACTATAGAAAAGGCAATCCCTGGGATATTTAAAATTTGCGACAGTAAAAAATTATTTTTTGAAAAATTTACTATAGAAAAGGCAATCCCTGGGATATTTAAAATTTGCGACAGTAAAAAATTATTTTTTTGCAAAATTTACTATAGAAAAGGCAATCCCTGGCGGATTTGAAATTTGCGACAGTAGAAAATTATTTTTTGAATAATTTACTATAGAAAAGGCAATCCCTGGCGCAATTAAAATTTGCGACAGTAGAAAATTATTTTTTGAATAATTTACTATAGAAAAGGCAATCCCAGGCGTAATTAAAATTTGCGACAGTAGAAAATTATTTTTTGAATAATTTACTATAGAAAAGGCAATCCCTGGGATATTTAAAATTTGCGACAGTAAAAAATTATTTTTTGAAAAATTTACTATAGAAAAGGCAATCCCTGGGATATTTAAAATTTGCGACAGTAAAAAATTATTTTTTTGCAGAATTTACTATAGAAAAGGCAATCCCTGGCGGATTTGAAATTTGCGACAGTAGAAAATTATTTTTTGAATAATTTACTATAGAAAAGGCAATCCCTGGCGCAATTAAAATTTGCGACAGTTGAAAATTATTTTTTGAATAATTTACTATAGAAAAGGCAATCCCTGGCGGATTTGAAATTTGCGACAGTAGAAAATTATTTTTTGAATAATTTACTATAGAAAAAGCAATCCCTGGCGCAATTAAAATTTGCGACAGTTGAAAATTATTTTTTGAATAATTTACTATAGAAAAGGCAATCCCTGGCGCAATTAAAATTTGCGACAGTTGAAAATTATTTTTTGAATAATTTACTATAGAAAAGGCAATCCCTGGCGCACTTAAAATTTGCGACAGTAAAAATTATTTTTTGAATAAATTACTATAGAAAAGGCAATCCCTGTCGTAATTAAAATTTGCGACAGTTGAAAATTATTTTTTGAATAATTTACTATAGAAAAGGCAATCCCTGGCGTAATTAAAATTTGCGACAGTTGAAAATTATTTTTTGAATAATTTACTATAGAAAAGGCAATCCCTGGGGTAATTAAAATTTGCGACAGTTGAAAATTATTTTTTGAATAATTTACTATAGAAAAGGCAATCAATGGCGTAATTAAAATTTGCGACAGTAGAAAATTATTTTTTGAATAATTTACTATAGAAAAGGCAATCCCTGGCGCAATTAAAATTTGCGACAGTTGAAAATTATTTTTTGAATAATTTACTATAGAAAAGGCAATCCCTGGGGCAATTAAAATTTGCGATAGTAAAAAATTATTCTTTGAATAATTTACTATAGAAAAGGCAATCCCTGGCGCAATTAAAATTTGCGACAGTTGAAAATTAATTTTTGAATAATTTACTATAGAAAAGGCAATCCCTGGCGTAATTAAAATTTGCGACAGTATAAAATTATTTTTTGAATAATTTACTATAGAAAAGGCAATCCCTGGCGTAATTAAAATTTGCGACAGTTGAAAATTATTTTTTGAATAATTTACTATAGAAAAGGCAATCCCTGGCGTAATTAAAATTTGCGACAGTTGAAAATTATTTTTTGAATAATTTACTATAGAAAAGGCAATCAATGGCGTAATTAAAATTTGCGACAGTAGAAAATTATTTTTTGAATAATTTACTATAGAAAAGGCAATCCCTGGCGCAATTAAAATTTGCGACAGTTGAAAATTATTTTTTGAATAATTTACTATAGAAAAGGCAATCCCTGGGGCAATTAAAATTTGCGATAGTAAAAAATTATTCTTTGAATAATTTACTATAGAAAAGGCAATCCCTGGCGCAATTAAAATTTGCGACAGTTGAAAATTAATTTTTGAATAATTTACTATAGAAAAGGCAATCCCTGGCGTAATTAAAATTTGCGACAGTATAAAATTATTTTTTGAATAATTTACTATAGAAAAGGCAATCCCTGGCGTAATTCAAATTTGCGACAGTAGAAAATTATTTTTTGAATAATTTACTATAGAAAAGGCAATCCCTGGGATATTTAAAATTTGCGACAGTAAAAAATTATTTTTTGAAAAATTTACTATAGAAAAGGCAATCCCTGGCGCAATTAAAATTTGCGATAGTAAAAAATTATTTTTTGAATAATTTACTACAGAAAAGGCAATCCCTGGCGTAATTAAAATTTGCGACAGTTGAAAATTATTTTTTGAATAATTTTTTATAGAAAAATCAATCCCTGGCGTAATTAAAATTTGCGAGATTAGAAAATTATTTTTTGAATAATTTACTATAGAAAAGGCAATCCCTGGCGTAATTAAAATTTGCGACAGTAGAAAATTATTTTTTGAATAATTTACTATAGAAAAGGCAATCCCTGGCGTAATTAAAATTTGCGACAGTAGAAAATTATTTTTTGAATAATTTACTATAGAAAAGCAATCCCTGGCGCAATTAAAATTTGCGACAGTTGAAAACTATTTTTTGAATAATTTACTATAGAAAAGGCAATCCGTGGCGTAATTAAAATTTGCGACAGTATAAAATTATTTTTTGAATAATTTACTATAGAAAAGGCAATCCCTGGCGTAATTAAAATTTGCGACAGTAGAAAATTATTTTTTGAATAATTTACTATAGAAAAGGCAATCCCTGGGATATTTAAAATTTGCGACAGTAAAAAATTATTTTTTGAATAATTTACTATAGAAAAGGCAATCCCTGGGATATTTAAGATTTGCGACAGTAAAAAATTATTTTTTGAATAATTTACTATAGAAAAGGCAATCCCTGGCGGATTTGAAATTTGCGACAGTAGAAAATTATTTTTTGAATAATTTACTATAGAAAAGGCAATCCCTGGCGTATTTAAAATTTGCGACAGTAAAAAATTATTTTTTGTAAAATTTACTATAGAAAAGGCAATCCCTGGCGTAATTAAAATTTGCGACAGTATAAAATTATTTTTTGAATAATTTACTATAGAAAAGGCAATCCCTGGCGTAATTAAAATTTGCGACAGTAAAAAATTATTTTTTGAATAATTTACTATAGAAAAGGCAATCCCTGGCGTAATTAAAATTTGCGACAGTTGAAAATTATTTTTTGAATAATTTACTATAGAAAAGGCAATCCCTGGCGTAATTAAAATTTGCGACAGTTGAAAATTATTTTTTGAATAATTTACTATAGAAAAGGCAATCCCTGGTGCAATTAAAATTTGCGACAGTTGAAAATTATTTTTTGAATAATTTACTATAGAAAAGGCAATCCCTGGCGCAATTAAAATTTGCGACAGTTGAAAATTATTTTTTGAATAATTTACTATAGAAAAGGCAATCCCTGGCGCAATTAAAATTTGCGACAGTTGAAAATTATTTTTTGAATAATTTACTATAGAAAAGGCAATCCCTGGCGCACTTAAAATTTGCGACAGTAAAAAATTATTTTTTGAATAATTTACTATAGAAAAGGCAATCCCTGGCGTAATTAAAATTTGCGACAGTTGAAAATTATTTTTTGAATAATTTACTATAGAAAAGGCAATCCCTGGCGTAATTAAAATTTGCGACAGTTGAAAATTATTTTTTGAATAATTTACTATAGAAAAGGCAATCCCTGGCGTAATTAAAATTTGCGACAGTTGAAAATTATTTTTTGAATAATTTACTATAGAAAAGGCAATCCCTGGCGCAATTAGAATTTGCGACAGTTGAAAATTATTTTTTGAATAATTTACTATAGAAAAGGCAATCCCTGGCGCAATTAAAATTTGCGATAGTAAAAAATTATTTTTTGAATAATTTACTATAGAAAAGGCAATCCCTGGCGCAATTAAAATTTGCGACAGTAGAAAATTATTTTTTGAATAATTTACTATAGAAAAGGCAATCCCTGGCGCAATTAAAATTTGCGACAGTTGAAAATTATTTTTTGAATAATTTACTATAGAAAAGGCAATCCCTGGCGCACTTAAAATTTGCGACAGTAAAAAATTATTTTTTGAATAATTTACTATAGAAAAGGCAATCCCTGGCGCAATTAAAATTTGCGATAGTAAAAAATTATTTTTTGAATAATTTACTATAGAAAAGGCAATCCCTGGCGCAATTAAAATTTGCGACAGTAGAAAATTATTTTTTGAATAATTTACTATAGAAAAGGCAATCGCTGGCGCAATTAAAATTTGCGACAGTTGAAAATTATTTTTTGAATAATTTACTATAGAAAAGGCAATCCCTGGCGCACTTAAAATTTGCGACAGTAAAAAATTATTTTTTGAATAATTTACTATAGAAAAGGCAATCCCTGGCGTAATTAAAATTTGCGACAGTTGAAAATTATTTTTTGAATAATTTACTATACAAAAGGCAATCCCTGGCGTAATTAAAATTTGCGACAGTTGAAAATTATTTTTTGAATAATTTACTATAGAAAAGGCAAACCCTGGCGTAATTAAAATTTGCGACAGTTGAAAATTATTTTTTGAATAATTTACTATAGAAAAGGCAATCCCTGGCGTAATTAAAATTTGCGACAGTAGAAAATTATTTTTTGAATAATTTACTATAGAAAAGGCAATCCCTGGCGCAATTAAAATTTGCGACAGTTGAAAATTATTTTTTGAATAATTTACTATAGAAAAGGCAATCCCTGGCGCAAATAAAATTTGCGATAGTAAAAAATTATTTTTTGAATAATTTACTATAGAAAAGGCAATCCCTGGCGCAATTAAAATTTGCGACAGTTGAAAATTATTTTTTGAATAATTTACTATAGAAAAGGCAATCCCTGGCGCAATTAAAATTTGCGACAGTTGAAAATTATTTTTTGAATAATTTACTATAGAAAAGGCAATCCCTGGCGCAATTAAAATTTGCGACAGTTGAAAATTATTTTTTGAATAATTTACTATAGAAAAGGCAATCCCTGGCGCACTTAAAATTTGCGACAGTAAAAAATTATTTTTTGAATAATTTACTATAGAAAAGGCAATCCCTGGCGTAATTAAAATTTGCGACAGTTGAAAATTATTTTTTGAATAATTTACTATAGAAAAGGCAATCCCTGGCGTAATAAAATTTGCGACAGTTGAAAATTATTTTTTGAATAATTTACTATAGAAAAGGCAATCCCTGGCGTAATTAAAATTTGCGACAGTTGAAAATTATTTTTTGAATAATTTACTATAGAAAAGGCAATCCCTGGCGCAATTAGAATTTGCGACAGTTGAAAATTATTTTTTGAATAATTTACTATAGAAAAGGCAATCCCTGGCGCAATTAAAATTTGCGATAGTAAAAAATTATTTTTTGAATAATTTACTATAGAAAAGGCAATCCCTGGCGCAATTAAAATTTGCGACAGTAGAAAATTATTTTTTGAATAATTTACTATAGAAAAGGCAATCCCTGGCGCAATTAAAATTTGCGACAGTTGAAAATTATTTTTTGAATAATTTACTATAGAAAAGGCAATCCCTGGCGCACTTAAAATTTGCGACAGTAAAAAATTATTTTTTGAATAATTTACTATAGAAAAGGCAATCCCTGGCGCAATTAAAATTTGCGATAGTAAAAAATTATTTTTTGAATAATTTACTATAGAAAAGGCAATCCCTGGCGCAATTAAAATTTGCGACAGTAGAAAATTATTTTTTGAATAATTTACTATAGAAAAGGCAATCGCTGGCGCAATTAAAATTTGCGACAGTTGAAAATTATTTTTTGAATAATTTACTATAGAAAAGGCAATCCCTGGCGCACTTAAAATTTGCGACAGTAAAAAATTATTTTTTGAATAATTTACTATAGAAAAGGCAATCCCTGGCGTAATTAAAATTTGCGACAGTTGAAAATTATTTTTTGAATAATTTACTATACAAAAGGCAATCCCTGGCGTAATTAAAATTTGCGACAGTTGAAAATTATTTTTTGAATAATTTACTATAGAAAAGGCAAACCCTGGCGTAATTAAAATTTGCGACAGTTGAAAATTATTTTTTGAATAATTTACTATAGAAAAGGCAATCCCTGGCGTAATTAAAATTTGCGACAGTAGAAAATTATTTTTTGAATAATTTACTATAGAAAAGGCAATCCCTGGCGCAATTAAAATTTGCGACAGTTGAAAATTATTTTTTGAATAATTTACTATAGAAAAGGCAATCCCTGGCGCAAATAAAATTTGCGATAGTAAAAAATTATTTTTTGAATAATTTACTATAGAAAAGGCAATCCCTGGCGCAATTAAAATTTGCGACAGTTGAAAATTATTTTTTGAATAATTTACTATAGAAAAGGCAATCCCTGGCGTAATTAAAATTTGCGACAGTATAAAATTATTTTTTGAATAATTTACTATAGAAAAGGCAATCCCTGGCGTAATTAAAATTTGCGACAGTAGAAAATTATTTTTTGAATAATTTACCATAGAAAAGCCAATCCCTGGGATGTTTAAAATTTGGGACAGTAAAAAATTATTTTTTGAAAAATTTACTATAGAAAAGGCAATCCCTGGCGCATTTAAAATTTGCGATAGTAAAAAATTAGTTTTTGAATAATTTACTATAGAAAAGGCAATCCCTGGCGTAATTAAAATTTGCGACAGTTGAAAATTATTTTTTGAATAATTTACTATAGAAAAGGCAATCCCTGGCGTAATTAAAATTTGCGACAGTAGAAAATTATTTTTTGAATAATTTACTATAGAAAAGGCAATCCCTGGCGTAATTAAAATTTGCGACAGTAGAAAATTATTTTTTGAATAATTTACTATAGAAAAGGCAATCCCTGGCGCAATTAAAATTTGCGACAGTTGAAAATTATTTTTTGAATAATTTACTATAGAAAAGGCAATCCCTGGCGCAATTAAAATTTGCGACAGTTGAAAATTATTTTTTGAATAATTTACTATAGAAAAGGCAATCCCTGGCGCAATTAAAATTTGCGACAGTTGAAAATTATTTTTTGAATAATTTATTATAGAAAAGGCAATCCCTGGCGCACTTAAAATTTGCGACAGTAAAAAATTATTTTTTGAATAATTTACTATAGAAATGGCAATCCAAATTTGCGACAGTTGAAAATTATTTTTTGAATAATTTACTATAGAAAAGGCAATCCCTGGCGTAATTAAAATTTGCGACAATTGAAAATTATTTTTTTGAATAATTTACTATAGAAAAGGCAATCCCTGGCGCAATTAAAATTTGCGACAGTTGAAAATTATTTTTTGAATAATTTACTATAGAAAAGGCAATCCCTGGCGCAATTAAAATTTGCGATAGTAAAAAATTATTTTTTGAATAATTTACTATAGAAAAGGCAATCCCTGGCGTAATTAAAATTTGCGACAGTTGAAAATTATTTTTTGAATAATTTACTATAGAAAAGGCAATCCCTGGCGTAATTAAAATTTGCGACAGTTGAAAATTATTTTTTGAATGATTTACTATAGAAAAGGCAATCCCTGGTGGATTTAAAATTTGCGACAGTAAAAAATTATTTTTTGAATAATTTACTTTAGAAAAGGCAATCCCTGGCGTAATTAAAATTTGCGACAGTAAAAAATTATTTTTTGAATAATTTACTATATAAAAGGCAATCCCTGGCGCAATTAAAATTTGCGACAGTTGAAAATTATTTTTTGAATAATTTACTATAGAAAAGGCAATCCCTGGCGCAATTAAAATTTGCGACAATTGAAAATTATTTTTTGAATAATTTACTATAGAAAAGGCAATCCCTGGCGCACTTAAAATTTGCGACAGTAAAAAATTATTTTTTGAATAATTTACTATAGAAAAGGCAATCCCTGGCATAATTAAAATTTGCGACTGTTGAAAATTATTTTTTGAATAATTTACTATAGAAAAGGCAATCCCTGGCGTAATTAAAATTTGCGACAATTGAAAATTATTTTTTTGAATAGTTTACTATAGAAAAGGCAATCCCTGGCGCAATTAAAATTTGCGACAGTAGAAAATTATTTTTTGAATAATTTACTATAGAAAAGGCAATCCCTGGCGTAATTAAAATTTGCGACAGTATAAGATTATATTTTGAATAATTTACTATAGAAAAGGCAATCCCTGGCGTAATTAAAATTTGCGACAGTAGAAAATTATTTTTTGAATAATTTACTATAGAAAATGCAATCCCTGGCGTAATTAAAATTTGCGACAGTAGAAAATTATTTTTTGAATAATTTACTATAGAAAAGGCAATCCCTGGCGGATTTGAAATTTGCGACAGTAAAAAATTATTTTTTGAATAATTTACTATAGAAAAGGCAATCCCTGGCGCAATTAAAATTTGCGACAGTTGAAAATTATTTTTTGAATAATTTACTATAGAAAAGGCAATCCCTGGCGGATTTGAAATTTGCGACAGTAAAAAATTATTTTTTGAATAATTTACTATAGAAAAGGCAATCCCTGGCGCACTTAAAATTTGCGACAGTAAAAAATTATTTTTTGAAAAATTTACTATAGAAAAGGCAATCCCTGGCGTAATTAAAATTTGCGACAGTAGTAAAATTATTTTTTGAATAATTTACTATAGAAAAGCCAATCCCTGGCGTATTTAAAATTTGCGACAGTAAAAAATTAATTTGTGAGAAATTTACTATAGAAAAGGCAATCCCTGGGATATTTAAAATTTGCGACAGTAAAAAATTATTTTTTTGCAAAATTTACTATAGAAAAGGCAATCCCTGGCGTATTTAAAATTTGCGACAGTAAAAAATTATTTTTTGAATAATTTAATATAGAAAAGGCAATCCCTATCGCAATTAAAATTTGCGACAGTTGAAAATTATTTTTTGAATAATTTACTATAGAAAAGGCAATCCCTGGCGTAATTAAAATTTGCGACAGTTGAAAATGATTTTTTGAATAATTTACTATAGAAAAGGCAATCCCTGGCGCAATTAAAATTTGCAACAGTAGAAAATTATTTTTTGAATAATTTACTATAGAAAAGGCAATCCCTGGCGGATTTGAAATTTGCGACAGTAAAAAATTATTTTTTGAATAATTTACTATAGAAAAGGCAATCCCTGGCGCAATTAAAATTTGCGACAGTTGAAAATTATTTTTTGAATAATTTACTATAGAAAAGGCAATCCCTGGCGGATTTGAAATTTGCGACAGTAAAAAATTAATTTGTGAGAAATTTACTATAGAAAAGGCAATCCCTGGGATATTTAAAATTTGCGACAGTAGAAAATTATTTTTTGAATAATTTACTATAGAAAAGGCAATCCCTGGCGCACTTAAAATTTGCGACAGTAAAAAATTATTTTTTGAATAATTTATTATAGAAAAGGCAATCCCTGGCGCAATTAAAATTTGCGACAGTAGAAAATTATTTTTTGAATAATTTACTATAGAAAATGCAATCCCTGGCGTAATTAAAATTTGCGACAGTTGAAAATTATTTTTTGAATAATTTACTATAGAAAAGGCAATCCCTGGCGGATTTGAAATTTGCGATAGTAAAAAATTATTTTTTGAATAATTTACTATAGAAAAGGCAATCCCTGGCGCAATTAAAATTTGCGACAGTTGAAAATTATTTTTTGAATAATTTACTATAGAAAAGGCAATCCCTGGCGCACTTAAAACTTGCGACAGTAGAAAATTACTTTTTGAATAATTTACTGTAGAAAAGGCAATCCCTGGCGTAATTAAAATTTGCGACAGTAGAAAATTATTTTTTGAATAATTTACTATAGAAAAGGCAATCCCTGGCGTAATTAAAATTTGCGACAGTAAAAAATAATTTTTTGAATAATTTACTATAGAAAAGGCAATCCCTGGCGTAATTAAAATTTGCGACAGTAGAAAATTATTTTTTGAATAATTTACTATAGAAAAGGCAATCCTGGCGTAATTAAAATTTGCGACAGTAGAAAATTATTTTTTGAATAATTTACTATAGAAAAGGCAATCCCTGGCGTAATTAAAATTTGCGACAGTAGAAAATTATTTTTTGAATAATTTACTATAGAAAAGGCAATCCCTGGCGTAATTAAAATTTGCGACAGTAGAAAATTATTTTTTGAATAATTTACTATAGAAAAGGCAATCCCTGGCGTAATTAAAATTTGCGACAGTAAAAAATTAATTTGTGAGAAATTTACTATAGAAAAGGCAATCCCTGGGATATTTAAAATTTGCGACAGTAAAAAAATATTTTTTTGCAAAATTTACTATAGAAAAGCAATCCCTGGCGTATTTAAAATTTGCGACAGTAGAAAATTATTTTTTGAATAATTTACTATAGAAAAGGCAATCCCTGGCGCAATTAAAATTTGCGACAGTAGAAAAATATTTTTTGAATAATTTACTATAGAAAAGGCAATCCCTGGCGTAATTAAAATTTGCGACAGTTGAAAATTATTTTTTGAATAATTTACTATAGAAAAGGCAATCCCTGGCGCAATTAAAATTTGCGACAGTAAACAATTATTTTTTGAATAATTTACTATAGAAAAGGCAATCCCTGGCGTAATTAAAATTTGCGACAGTAAAAAATAATTTTTTGAATAATTTACTATAGAAAAGGCAATCCCTGGCGCAATTAAAATTTGCGACAGTTGAAAATTATTTTTTGAATAATTTAGTATAGAAAAGGCAATCCCTGGCGTAATTAAAATTTGCGACAGTAGAAAATTATTTTTTGAATAATTTACTATAGAAAAGGCAATCCCTGGCGTAATTAAAATTTGCGACAGTAGAAAATTATTTTTTGAATAATTTACTATAGAAAAGGCAATCCCTGGCGCAATTAAAATTTGCGACAGTAAAAAATTATTTTCTGAATAATTTACTATAGAAAAGGCAATCCCTGGCGCAATTAAAATTTGCGAAAGTTGAAAATTATTTTTTTAATAATTTACTATAGAAAAGGCAATCCCTGGCGTAATTAAAATTTGCGATAGTAAAAAATTATTTTTTTGCAAAATTTACTATAGAAAAGGCAATCACTGGCGGATTTGAAATTTGCGACAGTAGAAAATTATTTTTTGAATAATTAACTATACAAAAGGCAATCCCTGGCGCAATTAAAATTTGCGACAGATGAAAATTATTTTTTGAATAATTTACTATAGAAAAGGCAATCCCTAGCGTATTTAAAATTTGCGACAGTAAGAAATTATTTTTTGAATAATTTACTATAGAAAAGGCAATCCCTGGCGTAATTAAAATTTTCGACTGTATAAAATTATTTTTTGAATAATTTACTATAGAAAAGGCAATCCCTGGCGTAATTAAAATTTGCGACAGTTGAAAATTATTTTTTGAATAATTTACTATAGAAAAGGCAATCCCTGGCGGAATTAAAATTTGCGACAGTAGAAAATTATTTTTTGAATAATTTACTATAGAAAAGGCAATCCCTGGCGTAATTAAAATTTGCGACAGTAAAAAATTATTTTTTGAAAAATTTACTATATAAAAGGCAATCCCTGGCGTAATTAAAATTTGCGACAGTAGAAAATTATTTTTTGAAAAGTTTACTATAAGAAAGGCAATCCCTGGCGGATTTGAAATTTGCGACAGTAAAAAATTATTTTTTGAATAATTTACTATAGAAAAGGCAATCCCTGGCGCAATTAAAATTTGCGACAGTTGAAAATTATTTTTTGAATAATTTACTATAGAAAAGGCAATACCTGGCGTAATTAAAATTTGCGACAGTATAAAATTATTTTTTGAATAATTTACTATAGAAATGGCAATCCCTGGAGTAATTAAAATTTGCGACAGTTGAAAATTATTTTTTGAATAATTTACTATAGAAAAGGCAATCCCTGGCGCAATTAAAATTTGCGACAGTAGAAAATTATTTTTTGAATAATTTACTATAGAAAAGGCAATCCCTGGCGGATTTGAAATTTGCGACAGTTGAAAATTATTTTTTGAATAATTTACTACGGAAAAGGCAATCCCTGGCGTAATTAAAATTTGCGACAGTAGAAAATTATTTTTTGAATAATTTACTATAGAAAAGGCAATCCCTGGCGCACTTAAAATTTGCGACAGTAAAAAATTATTTTTTGAATAATTTACTATAGAAAAGGCAATCCCTGGCGGATTTGAAATCTGCGACAGTAAAAAATTATTTTTTGAATAATTTACTATAGAAAAGGCAATCCCTGGCGTAATTAAAATTTGCGACAGTTGCAAATTATTTTTTTAATAATTTACTATAGAAAAGGCAATCCCTGGCGTAATTAAAATTTGCGACAGTAGAAAATTATTTTTTGATTAATTTACTATAGAAAAGGCAATCCCTGACTTATTTAAAATTTGCGACAGTTGAAAATTATTTTTTGAATAATTTACTATAGAAAAGGCAATCCCTGGCGTAATTAAAATTTGCGACAGTATAAAATTATTTTTTGAATAATTTACTATAGAACAGGCAATCCCTGGCGTAATTAAAATTTGCGACAGTTGAAAATTATTTTTTGAATAAATTACTATAGAAAAGTCAATCCCTGGGATATTTAAAATTTGCGACAGTAAAAAATTATTTTTTGAATAATTTACTATAGAAAAGGCAATCCCTGGCGTAATTAAAATTTGCGACAGTATAAAATTATTTTTTGAATAATTTACTATAGAAAAGGCAATCCCTGGCGTATTTAAAATTTGCGACAGTAAAAAATTATTTTTTGAATAATTTACTATAGAAAAGGCAATCCCTGGCGTATTTAAAATTTGCGACAGTTGAAAATAATTTTTTGAATAATTTACTATAGAAAAGGCAATCCCTGGCGCAATTAAAATTTGCGACAATAGAAAATTATTTTTTGAATAATTTACTATAGAAAAGGCAATCCCTGGCGGATTTGAAATTTGCGACAGTAAAAAATTATTTTTTGAATAATTTACTCTAGAAAAGGCAATCCCTGGCGGATTTGAAATTTGCGACAGTAAAAACTTATTTTTTGAATAATTTACTATAGAAAAGGCAATCCCTGGCGCAATTAAAATTTGCGACAGTAGAAAATTATTTTTTGAATAATTTACTATAAAAAAGGCAATCCCTGGCGCAATTAAAATTTGCGACAGTTGAAAATTATTTTTTGAATAATTTACTATAGAAAAGGCAATCCCTGGCGTAATTAAAATTTGCGACAGTAAAAAATTATTTTGTGAGAAATTTACTATAGAAAAGGCAATCCCTGGGATATTTAAAATTTGCGACAGTAAAAAATTATTTTTTTGAAAAATTTACTATAGAAAAGGCAATCCCTGGCGTATTTAAAATTTGCGACAGTAAAAAATTATTTTTTGAATAATTTACAATAGAAAAGGCAATCCCTGGCGTACTTAAAATTTGCGACAGTAAAAAATTAATTTGTGAGAAATTTACTGTAGAAAAGGCAATCCCTGGCGCAATTAAAATTTGCCACAGTTGAAAATTATTTTTTGAATAATTTACTATAGAAAAGGCAATCCCAGGCGCAATTAAAATTTGCGACAGTTGAAAATTATTTTTTGAATAATTTACTATAGAAAAGGCAATTCCTGGCGTAATTAAAATTTGCGACAGTAAAAAATTAATATTTTGAAAAATTTACTATAGAAAAGGCAATCCTTGGCGGATTTGAAATTTGCGACAGTAAAAAATTATTTTTTGAATAATTTACTATAGAAAAGGCAATCCCTGGCGCACTTAAAATTTGCGACAGTAAAAAATTATTTTTTGAATAATTTACTATAGAAAAGGCAATCCCTGGCGCAATTAAAATTTCCGACAGTAGAAAATTATTTTTTGAATAATTTACTATAGAAGAGGCAATCCCTGGCGGATTTGAAATTTGCGACAGTAAAAAATTATTTTTTGCATAATTTACTATAGAAAAGGCAATCCCTGGCGCACTTAAAATTTGCAACAGTAAAAAATTATTTTTTGAATAATTTACTATAGAAAAGGCAATCCCTGGCGTAATTAAAATTTGCGACAGTAGAAAATTATTTTTTGAATAATTTACTATAGAAAAGGCAATCCCTGGCGCAATTAAAACTTGCGACAGTAGAAAATTATTTTTTGAATAATTTACTATAGAAAAGGCAATCCCTGGCGCAATTAAAATTTGCGACAGTTGAAAATTATTTTTTGAATAATTTACTATAGAAAAGGCAATCCCTGGCGTAATTAAAATTTGCGACAGTATAAAATTATTTTTTGAATAATTTACTATAGAAAAGGCAATCCCTGGCGTAATTAAAATTTGCGACAGTTGAAAATTATTTTTTGAATAATTTACTATAGAAAAGGCAATCCCTGGCGGATTTAAAATTTGCGACAGTAAAAAATTAATTTGTGAGAAATTTACTATAGAAAAGGCAATCCCTGGGATATTTAAAATTTGCGACAGAAAAAAATTATTTTTTGAATAATTTACTATAGAAAAGGCAATCCCTGGCGTAATTAAAATTTGCGACAGTATAAAATTATTTTTTGAATAATTTACTGTAGAAAAGGCAATCCCTGGCGCACTTAAAATTTGCGACAGTAAAAAATTAATTTGTGAGAAATTTACTATAGAAAAGGCAATCCCTGGCGCAATTAAAATTTGCGACAGTTGAAAATTATTTTTTGAATAATTTACTATAGAAAAGGCAATCCCTGGCGTAATTAAAATTTGCGACAGTATAAAATTATTTTTTGAATAATTTACTATAGAAAAGGCAATCCCTGGAGTAATTAAAATTTGCGACAGTTGAAAATTTATTTTTTGAATAATTTACTATAGAAAAGGCAATCCCTGGCGGATTTAAAATTTGCGACAGTAAAAAATTAATTTGTGAGAAATTTACTATAGAAAAGGCAATCCCTGGGATATTTAAAATTTGCGACAGTAAAAAATTATTTTTTTGCAAAATTTACTATAGAAAAGGCAATCCCTGGCGTATTTAAAATTTGCGACAGTAAAAAATTATTTTTTGAATAATTTACTATAGAAAAGGCAATCCCTGGCGTAATTAAAATTTGCGACAGTAGAAAGTTATTTTTTGAATAATTTACTATAGAAAAGGCAATCCCTGCCGTATTTAAAATTTGCGACAGTAAAAAAATATATTTTTTGAATAATTTACCATAGGCAAGGCAATCCCTGGCGTATTTCAAATTTGCGACAGTAAAAAATTAATATTTTGAAAAATTTACTGTAGAAAAGGCAATCCCTGGCGCAATTAAAATTTGCGACAGTAAAAAATTATTTTTTGAATAATTTACTATAGAAAAGGCAATCCCTGGCGCACTTAAAATTTGCGACAGTAAAAAATTATTTTTTGAATAATTTACTATAGGCAAGGCAATCCCTGGCGTATTTCAAATTTGCGACAGTAAAAAATTAATATTTTGAAAAATTTACTGTAGAAAAGGCAATCCCTGGCGCAATTAAAATTTGCGACAGTATAAAATTATTTTTTGAATAATTTACTATAGAAAAGGCAATCCCTGGAGTAATTAAAATTTGCGACAGTTGAAAATTTATTTTTTGAATAATTTACTATTGAAAAGCCAATCCCTGGCGGATTTAAAATTTGCGACAGTAAAAAATTAATTTGTGAGAAATTTACTATAGAAAAGGCAATCCCTGGGATATTTAAAATTTGCGACAGTAAAAAATTATTTTTTTGCAAAATTTACTATAGAAAAGGCAATCCCTGGCGTATTTAAAATTTGCGACAGTAAAAAATTATTTTTTGAATAATTTACTATAGAAAAGGCAATCCCTGGCGTAATTAAAATTTGCGACAGTAGAAAATTATTTTTTGAATAATTTACTATAGAAAAGGCAATCCCTGGCGTAATTAAAATTTGCGACAGTAGAAAGTTATTTTTTGAATAATTGACTATAGAAAAGGCAATCCCTGCCGTATTTAAAATTTGCGACAGTAAAAAAATATATTTTTTGAATAATTTACCATAGGGAAGGCAATCCCTGGCGTAATTAAAATTTGCGACAGTTGAAAATTATTTTTTGAATAATTTACTATAGAAAAGTCAATCCCTGGGATATTTAAAATTTGCGACAATAAAAAATTATTTTTTTGCAAAATTTACTATAGAAAAGGCAATCTCTGGCGTATTTAAAATTTGCGACAGTAAAAAATTATTTTTTGAATAATTTACTATAGAAAAGGCAATCCCTGGCGCACTTAAAATTTGCGACAGTAAAAAATTAATTTGTGAGAAATTTACTATAGAAAAGGCAATCCCTGGGATATTTAAAATTTGCGACAGTAAAAAATTATTTTTTTGCAAAATTTACTATAGAAAAGGCAATCCCTGGCGTAATTAAAATTTGCGACAGTATAAAATTATTTTTTGAATAATTTACTATAGAAAAGGCAATCCCTGGAGTAATTAAAATTTGCGACAGTTGAAAATTATTTTTTGAATAATTTACTATAGAAAAGGCAATCCCTGGCGTAATTAAAATTTGCGACAGTAGAAAGTTATTTTTTGAATAATTTACTATAGAAAAGGCAATCCCTGGCGTATTTAAAATTTGCGACAGTAAAAAATTATTTTTTGAATAATTTACCATAGGGAAGGCAACCCCTGGCGTATTTCAAATTTGCGACAGTAAAAAATTAATATTTTGAAAAATTTACTGTAGAAAAGGCAATCCCTGGCGCAATTAAAATTTGCGACAGTAAAAAATTATTTTTTGAATAATTTACTATAGAAAAGGCAATCCCTGGCGCAATTAAAATTTGCGACAGTTGAAAATTATTTTTTGAATAATTTACTATAGAAAAGGCACTCCCTGGCGCAATTAAAATTTCCGACAGTAAAAAATTATTTTTTGAATAATTTACTATAGAAAAGGCAATCCCTGGCGGATTTGAAATTTGCGACAGTAAAAAATTATTTTTTTGCAAAATTTACTATAGAAAAGGCAATCCCTGGCGTATTTCAAATTTGCGACAGTAAAAAATTAATATTTTGAAAAATTTACTGTAGAAAAGGCAATCCCTGGCGCAATTAAAATTTGCGACAGTAAAAAATTATTTTTTGAATAATTTACTATAGAAAAGGCAATCCCTGGCGGATTTGAAATTTGCGACAGTAAAAAATTATTTTTTTGCAAAATTTACTATAGAAAAGGCAATCCCTGGCGTATTTCAAATTTGCGACAGTAAAAAATTAATATTTTGAAAAATTTACTGTAGAAAAGGCAATCCCTGGCGCAACTAAAATTTGTGACAGTAAAAAATTATTTTTTGAATAATTTACTGTAGAAAAGGCAATCCCTGGCGCAATTAAAATTTGCGACAGTAAAAAATTATTTTTTGAATAATTTACTATAGAAAAGGCAATACCTGGCGGATTTGAAATTTGCGACAGTAGAAAATTATTTTTTGAATAATTTACTATAGAAAAGGCAATCCCTGGCGTAATTAAAATTTGCGACAGTAAAAAATTATTTTTTGAATAATTTACTATAGAAAAGGCAATCCCTGGCGTAATTAAAATTTGCGACAGTAGAAAATTATTTTTTGAATAATTTATTATAGAAAAGGCAATCCCTGGCGTAATTAAAATTTGCGACAGTAGAAAATTATTTTTTGAATAATTTACTATAGAAAAGGCAATCCCTGGCGTAATTAAAATTTGCGACAGTATAAAATTATTTTTTGAATAATTTACTATAGAAAAGGCAATCCCTGGCGTAATTAAAATTTGCGACAGTTGAAAATTATTTTAGAATAATTCACTATAGAAAAGGCAATCCCTGGGATATTTAAAATTTGCGACAGTAAAAAATTATTTTTTGAATAATTTACTATAGAAAAGGCAATCCTTGGCGCAATTAAAATTTGCGACAGTATAAAATTATTTTTTGAATTATTTACTATAGAAAAGGCAATCCCTGGCGTATTTAAAATTCGCGACAGTAAAAAATTATTTTTTGAATAATTTACTATAGAAAAGGCAATCCCTGGCGGATTTGAAATTTGCGACAGTAAAAAATTATTTTTTGAATAATTTACTAGAGAAAAGGCAATCCCTGGCGCAATTAAAATTTGCGACAGTATAAAATTATTTTTTGAATAATTTACTATAGAAAAGGCAATCCCTGGCACACTTAAAATTTGCGACAGTATAAAATTATTTTTTTAATAATTTACTATAGAAAAGGCAATCCCTGGCGTAATTAAAATTTGCGACAGTTGAAAATTATTTTTTGAATTATTTACTATAGAAAAGGCAATCCCTGGCGTAATTAAAATTTGCGACAGTAGAAAATTATTTTTTGAATAATTTACTATAGAAAAGGCAATCCCTGGCGTAATTAAAATTTGCGACAGTTGAAAATTATTTTTTGAATAATTTACTATAGAAAAGGCAATCCCTGGCGTATTTAAAATTTGCGACAGTAAAAAATTATTTTTTGAATAATTTCCTATAGAAAAGGCAATCCCTGGCGTAATTAAAATTTGCGACAGTTGAAAATTATTTTTTGAATAATTTACTATAGAAAAGGCAATCCCTGGCGTAATTAAAATTTGCGACAGTTGAAAATTATTTTTTGAATAATTTACTATAGAAAAGGCAATCCCTGGCGTAATTAAAATTTGCGACAGTAGAAAATTATTTTTTGAATAATTTACTATAGAAAAGGCAATCCCTGGCGTAATTAAAATTTGCGACAGTAGAAAATTATTTTTTGAATAATTTACTATAGAAAAGGCAATCCCTGGCGTATTTAAAATTTGCGACAATAAAAAATTATTTTTTGAATAATTTACTATAGAAAAGGCAATCCCTGGCGTAATTAAAATTTGCGACAGTTGAAAATTATTTTTTGAATAATTTACTATAGAAAAGGCAATCCCTGGCGTAATTAAAATTTGCGACAGTAGAAAATTATTTTTTGAATAATTTACTATAGAAAAGGCAATCCCTGGCGTCATTAAAATTTGCGACAGTAGAAAATTATTTTTTGAATAATTTACTATAAAAAAGGCAATCCCTGGCGTAATTAAAATTTGCGACAGTTGAAAATTATTTTTTGAATAATTTACTATAGAAAAGGCAATCCCTGGCGTAATTAAAATTTGCGACAGTTGAAAATTATTTTTTGAATAATTTACAATAGAAAAGGCAATCCCTGGCGTAATTAAAATTTGCGACAGTTGAAAATTATTTTTTGAATAATTTACTATAGAAAAGGCAATCCCTGGCGCAATTAAAATTTGCGACAGTTGAAAATTATTTTTTGAATAATTTACTATAGAAAAGGCAATCCCTGGCGTAATTAAAATTTGCGACAGTTGAAAATTATTTTTTGAATAATTTACTATAGAAAAGGCAATCCCTGGCGTAATTAAAATTTGCGACAGTAGAAAATTATTTTTTGAATAATTTACAATAGAAAAGGCAATCCCTGGCGTATTTAAAATTTGCGACAGTTGAAAATTATTTTTTGAATAATTTACTATAGAAAAGGCAATCCCTGGCGTAATTAAAATTTGCGACAGTATAATATTATTTTTTGAATAATTTACTATAGAAAAGGCAATCCCTGGCGGATTTGAAGTTTGCGACAGTAAAAAATTATTTTTTTGCAAAATTTACTATATAAAAGGCAATCCCTGGCGGATTTGAAATTTGCGACAGTAAAAAATTATTTTTTGAATAATTTACTATAGAAAAGGCAATCCCTGGCGCAATTAAAATTTGTGACAGTATAAAATTATTTTTTGAATAATTTACTATAGAAAAGGCAATCCCTGGCGCACTTAAAATTTGCGACAGTATAAAATTATTTTTTGAATAATTTACTATAGAAAAGGAAATCCCTGGCGTAATTAAAATTTGCGACAGTTGAAAATTATTTTTTGAATAATTTACTATAGAAAAGGCAATCCCTGGCGGATTTGAAATTTGCGACAGTAGAAAATTATTTTTTGAATAATTTACTATAGAAAAGGCAATCCCTGGCGGATTTGAAATTTGCGACAGTAGAAAATTATTTTTTGAATAATTTACTATAGAAAAGGCAATCCCTGGCGCACTTAAAATTTGCGACAGTATAAAATTATTTTTTGAATAATTTACTATAGAAATGGAAATCCCTGGCCTAATTAAAATTTGCGACAGTTGAAAATTATTTTTTGAATAATTTACTATAGAAAAGGCAATCCCTGGCGGATTTGAAATTTGCGACAGTAGAAAATTATTTTTTGAATAATTTACTATAGAAAAGGCAATCCCTGGCGGATTTGAAATTTGCGACAGTAGAAAATTATTTTTTGAATAATTTACTATAGGAAAGGCAATCCCTGGCGTAATTAAAATTTGCGACAGTAAACAATTAATATTTTGAAAAATTTACTGTAGAAAAGGCAATCCCTGGCCTAATTAAAATTTGCGACAGTAGAAAATTATTTTTTGAATAATTTACTATAGAAAAGGCAATCCCTGGCGTAATTAAAATTTGCGACAGTAGAAAATTAATTTTTGAATAATTTACTATAGAAAAGGCAATCCCTGGCGCAATTAATTATTTTCTGAATAATTTACTATAGAAAAGGCAATCCCTGGCGTAATTAAAATTTGCGACAATAGAAAGTTATTTTTTGAATAATTTACTATAGAAAAGGCAATCCCTGCCGTATTTAAAATTTGCGACAGTAAAAAAATATATTTTTTGAATAATTTACCATAGGCAAGGCAATCCCTGGCGTATTTCAAATTTGCGACAGTAAAAAATTAATATTTTGAAAAATTTACTGTAGAAAAGGCAATCCCTGGCGCAATTAAAATTTGCGACAGTAAAAAATTATTTTTTGAATAATTTACTATAGAAAAGGCAATCCCTGGCGCACTTAAAATTTGCGACAGTAAAAAATTATTTTTTGAATAATTTACTATAGAAAAGCCAATCCCTGGCGCACTTAAAATTTGTGACAGTAAAAAATTAATTTGTGAGAAATTTACTATAGAAAAGGCAATCCCTGGCGCAATTAAAATTTGCGACAGTTGAAAATTATTTTTTGAATAATTTACTATAGAAAAGGCAATCCCTGGCGTAATTAAAATTTGCGACAGTATAAAATTATTTTTTGAATAATTTACTATAGAAAAGGCAATCCCTGGAGTAATTAAAATTTGCGACAGTTGAAAATTTATTTTTTGAATAATTTACTATAGAAAAGGCAATCCCTGGCGGATTTAAAATTTGCGACAGTAAAAAATTAATTTGTGAGAAATTTATTATAGAAAAGGCAATCCCTGGGATATTTAAAATTTGCGACAGTAAAAAATTATTTTTTTGCAAAATTTACTATAGAAAAGGCAATCCCTGGCGTATTTAAAATTTGCGACAGTAAAAAATTATTTTTTGAATAATTTACTATAGAAAAGGCAATCCCTGGCGTAATTAAAATTTGCGACAGTAGAAAATTATTTTTTGAATAATTTACTATAGAAAAGGCAATCCCTGGCGTAATTAAAATTTGCGACAGTAGAAAGTTATTTTTTGAATAATTGACTATAGAAAAGGCAATCCCTGCCGTATTTAAAATTTGCGACAGTAAAAAAATATATTTTTTGAATAATTTACCATAGGGAAGGCAATCCCTGGCGTAATTAAAATTTGCGACAGTTGAAAATTATTTTTTGAATAATTTACTATAGAAAAGTCAATCCCTGGGATATTTAAAATTTGCGACAATAAAAAATTATTTTTTTGCAAAATTTACTATAGAAAAGGCAATCTCTGGCGTATTTAAAATTTGCGACAGTAAAAAATTATTTTTTGATTAATTTACTATAGAAAAGGCAATCCCTGGCGCACTTAAAATTTGCGACAGTAAAAAATTAATTTGTGAGAAATTTACTATAGAAAAGGCAATCCCTGGGATATTTAAAATTTGCGACAGTAAAAAATTATTTTTTTGCAAAATTTAATATAGAAAAGGCAATCCCTGGCGTAATTAAAATTTGCGACAGTATAAAATTATTTTTTGAATAATTTACTATAGAAAAGGCAATCCCTGGAGTAATTAAAATTTGCGACAGTTGAAAATTATTTTTTGAATAATTTACTATAGAAAAGGCAATCCCTGGCGTAATTAAAATTTGCGACAGTAGAAAGTTATTTTTTGAATAATTTACTATAGAAAAGGCAATCCCTGGCGTATTTAAAATATGCGACAGTAAAAAATTATTTTTTGAATAATTTACCATAGGGAAGGCAACCCCTGGCGTATTTCAAATTTGCGACAGTAAAAAATTAATATTTTGAAAAATTTACTGTAGAAAAGGCAATCCCTGGCGCAATTAAAATTTGCGACAGTAAAAAATTATTTTTTGAATAATTTACTATAGAAAAGGCAATCCCTGGCGCAATTAAAATTTGCGACAGTTGAAAATTATTTTTTGAATAATTTACTATAGAAAAGGCAATCCCTGGCGCAATTAAAATTTCCGACAGTAAAAAATTATTTTTTGAATAATTTACTATAGAAAAGGCAATCCCTGGCGGATTTGAAATTTGCGACAGTAAAAAATTATTTTTTTGCAAAATTTACTATAGAAAAGGCAATCCCTGGCGTATTTCAAATTTGCGACAGTAAAAAATTAATATTTTGAAAAATTTACTGTAGAAAAGGCAATCCCTGGCGCAATTAAAATTTGCGACAGTAAAAAATTATTTTTTGAATAATTTACTATAGAAAAGGCAATCCCTGGCGGATTTGAAATTTGCGACAGTAAAAAATTATTTTTTTGCATAATTTACTATAGAAAAGGCAATCCCTGGCGTATTTCAAATTTGCGACAGTAAAAAATTAATATTTTGAAAAATTTACTGTAGAAAAGGCAATCCCTGGCGCAACTAAAATTTGTGACAGTAAAAAATTATTTTTTGAATAATTTACTGTAGAAAAGGCAATCCCTGGCGCAATTAAAATTTGCGACAGTAAAAAATTATTTTTTGAATAATTTACTATAGAAAAGACAATACCTGGCGGATTTAAAATTTGCGACAGTAGAAAATTATTTTTTGAATAATTTACTATAGAAAAGGCAATCCCTGGCGTAATTAAAATTTGCGACAGTAAAAAATTATTTTTTGAATAATTTACTATAGAAAAGGCAATCCCTGGCGTAATTAAAATTTGCGACAGTAGAAAATTATTTTTTGAATAATTTATTATAGAAAAGGCAATCCCTGGCGTAATTAAAATTTGCGACAGTAGAAAATTATTTTTTGAATAATTTACTATAGAAAAGGCAATCCCTGGCGTATTTAAAATTTGCGACAGTAAAAAATTATTTTTTGAATAATTTACCATAGGGAAGGCAACCCCTGGCGTATTTCAAATTTGCGACAGTAAAAAATTAATATTTTGAAAAATTTACTGTAGAAAAGGCAATCCCTGGCGCAATTAAAATTTGCGACAGTAAAAAATTATTTTTTGAATAATTTACTATAGAAAAGGCAATCCCTGGCGCAATTAAAATTTGCGACAGTTGAAAATTATTTTTTGAATAATTTACTATAGAAAAGGCAATCCCTGGCGCAATTAAAATTTCCGACAGTAAAAAATTATTTTTTGAATAATTTACTATAGAAAAGGCAATCCCTGGCGGATTTGAAATTTGCGACAGTAAAAAATTATTTTTTTGCAAAATTTACTATAGAAAAGGCAATCCCTGGCGTATTTCAAATTTGCGACAGTAAAAAATTAATATTTTGAAAAATTTACTGTAGAAAAGGCAATCCCTGGCGCAATTAAAATTTACGACAGTAAAAAATTATTTTTTGAATAATTTACTATAGAAAAGGCAATCCCTGGCGGACTTGAAATTTGCGACAGTAAAAAATTATTTTTTTGCAAAATTTACTATAGAAAAGGCAATCCCTGGCGTATTTCAAATTTGCGACAGTAAAAAATTAATATTTTGTAAAATTTACTGTAGAAAAGGCAATCCCTGGCGCAACTAAAATTTGTGACAGTAAAAAATTATTTTTTGAATAATTTACTGTAGAAAAGGCAATCCCTGGCGCAATTAAAATTTGCGACAGTAAAAAAATTATTTTTTGAATAATTTACTATAGAAAAGGCAATACCTGGCGGATTTGAAATTTGCGACAGTAGAAAATTATTTTTTGAATAATTTACTATAGAAAAGGCAATCCCTGGCGTAATTAAAATTTGCGACAGTAAAAAATTATTTTTTGAATAATTTACTATAGAAAAGGCAATCCCTGGCGTAATTAAAATTTGCGACAGTAGAAAATTATTTTTTGAATAATTTATTATAGAAAAGGCAATCCCTGGCGTAATTAAAATTTGCGACAGTAGAAAATTATTTTTTGAATAATTTACTATAGAAAAGGCAATCCCTGGCGTAATTAAAATTTGCGACAGTATAAAATTATTTTTTGAATAATTTACTATAGAAAAGGCAATCCCTGGCGTAATTAAAATTTGCGACAGTTGAAAATTATTTTAGAATAATTCACTATAGAAAAGGCAATCCCTGGGATATTTAAAATTTGCGACAGTAAAAAATTATTTTTTGAATAATTTACTATAGAAAAGGCAATCCTTGGCGTAATTAAAATTTGCGACAGTATAAAATTATTTTTTGAATTATTTACTATAGAAAAGGCAATCCCTGGCGTATTTAAAATTCGCGACAGTAAAAAAATATTTTTTGAATAATTTACTATAGAAAAGGCAATCCCTGGCGGATTTGAAATTTGCGACAGTAAAAAATTATTTTTTGAATAATTTACTAGAGAAAAGGCAATCCCTGACGCAATTAAAATTTGCGACAGTATAAAATTATTTTTTGAATAATTTACTATAGAAAAGGCAATCCCTGGCGCACTTAAAATTTGCGACAGTATAAAATTATTTTTTTAATAATTTACTATAGAAAAGGCAATCCCTGGCGTAATTAAAATTTGCGACAGTTGAAAATTATTTTTTGAATTATTTACTATAGAAAAGGCAATCCCTGGCGTAATTAAAATTTGCGACAGTAGAAAATTATTTTTTGAATAATTTACTATAGAAAAGGCAATCCCTGGCGTAATTAAAATTTGCGACAGTTGAAAATTATTTTTTGAATAATTTACTATAGAAAAGGCAATCCCTGGCGTATTTAAAATTTGCGACAGTAAAAAATTATTTTTTGAATAATTTCCTATAGAAAAGGCAATCCCTGGCGTAATTAAAATTTGCGACAGTTGAAAATTATTTTTTGAATAATTTACTATAGAAAAGGCAATCCCTGGCGTAATTAAAATTTGGGACAGTTGAAAATTATTTTTTGAATAATTTACTATAGAAAAGGCAATCCCTGGCGTAATTAAAATTTACGACAGTAGAAAATTATTTTTTGAATAATTTACTATAGAAAAGGCAATCCCTGGCGTAATTAAAATTTGCGACAGTAGAAAATTATTTTTTGAATAATTTACTATAGAAAAGGCAATCCCTGGCGTATTTAAAATTTGCGACAATAAAAAATTATTTTTTGAATAATTTACTATAGAAAAGGCAATCCCTGGCGTAATTAAAATTTGCGACAGTTGAAAATTATTTTTTGAATAATTTACTATAGAAAAGGCAATCCCTGGCGTAATTAAAATTTGCGACAGTAGAAAATTATTTTTTGAATAATTTACTATAGAAAAGGCAATCCCTGGCGTCATTAAAATTTGCGACAGTAGAAAATTATTTTTTGAATAATTTACTATAGAAAAGGCAATCCCTGGCGTAATTAAAATTTGCGACAGTTGAAAATTATTTTTTGAATAATTTACTATAGAAAAGGCAATCCCTGGCGTAATTAAAATTTGCGACAGTTGAAAATTATTTTTTGAATAATTTACAATAGAAAAGGCAATCCCTGGCGTAATTAAAATTTGCGACAGTTGAAAATTATTTTTTGAATAATTTACTATAGAAAAGGCAATCCCTGGCGCAATTAAAATTTGCGACAGTTGAAAATTATTTTTTGAATAATTTACTATAGAAAAGGCAATCCCTGGCGTAATTAAAATTTGCGACAGTTGAAAATTATTTTTTGAATAATTTACTATAGAAAAGGCAATCCCTGGCGTAATTAAAATTTGCGACAGTAGAAAATTATTTTTGAATAATTTACAATAGAAAAGGCAATCCCTGGCGTATTTAAAATTTGCGACAGTTGAAAATTATTTTTTGAATAATTTACTATAGAAAAGGCAATCCCTGGCGTAATTAAAATTTGCGACAGTATAATATTATTTTTTGAATAATTTACTATAGAAAAGGCAATCCCTGGCGTAATTAAAATTTGCGACAGTAGAAAATTATTTTTTGAATAATTTACTATAGAAAAGGCAATCCCTGGCGTAATTAAAATTTGCGACAGTTGAAAATTATTTTTTGAATAATTTACAATAGAAAAGGCAATCCCTGGCGTAATTAAAATTTGCGACAGTTGAAAATTATTTTTTGAATAATTTACTATAGAAAAGGCAATCCCTGGCGCAATTAAAATTTGCGACAGTTGAAAATTATTTTTTGAATAATTTACTATAGAAAAGGCAATCCCTGGCGTAATTAAAATTTGCGACAGTTGAAAATTATTTTTTGAATAATTTACTATAGAAAAGGCAATCCCTGGCGTAATTAAAATTTGCGACAGTAGAAAATTATTTTTTGAATAATTTACAATAGAAAAGGCAATCCCTGGCGTAATTAAAATTTGCGACAGTAGAAAATTATTTTTTGAATAATTTATTATAGAAAAGGCAATCCCTGGCGTAATTAAAATTTGCGACAGTAGAAAATTATTTTTTGAATAATTTACTATAGAAAAGGCAATCCCTGGCGTAATTAAAATTTGCGACAGTATAAAATTATTTTTTGAATAATTTACTATAGAAAAGGCAATCCCTGGCGTAATTAAAATTTGCGACAGTTGAAAATTATTTTAGAATAATTCACTATAGAAAAGGCAATCCCTGGGATATTTAAAATTTGCGACAGTAAAAAATTATTTTTTGAATAATTTACTATAGAAAAGGCAATCCTTGGCGTAATTAAAATTTGCGACAGTATAAAATTATTTTTTGAATTATTTACTATAGAAAAGGCAATCCCTGGCGTATTTAAAATTCGCGACAGTAAAAAAATATTTTTTGAATAATTTACTATAGAAAAGGCAATCCCTGGCGGATTTGAAATTTGCGACAGTAAAAAATTATTTTTTGAATAATTTACTAGAGAAAAGGCAATCCCTGACGCAATTAAAATTTGCGACAGTATAAAATTATTTTTTGAATAATTTACTATAGAAAAGGCAATCCCTGGCGCACTTAAAATTTGCGACAGTATAAAATTATTTTTTTAATAATTTACTATAGAAAAGGCAATCCCTGGCGTAATTAAAATTTGCGACAGTTGAAAATTATTTTTTGAATTATTTACTATAGAAAAGGCAATCCCTGGCGTAATTAAAATTTGCGACAGTAGAAAATTATTTTTTGAATAATTTACTATAGAAAAGGCAATCCCTGGCGTAATTAAAATTTGCGACAGTTGAAAAATATTTTTTGAATAATTTACTATAGAAAAGGCAATCCCTGGCGTATTTAAAATTTGCGACAGTAAAAAATTATTTTTTGAATAATTTCCTATAGAAAAGGCAATCCCTGGCGTAATTAAAATTTGCGACAGTTGAAAATTATTTTTTGAATAATTTACTATAGAAAAGGCAATCCCTGGCGTAATTAAAATTTGCGACAGTTGAAAATTATTTTTTGAATAATTTACTATAGAAAAGGCAATCCCTGGCGTAATTAAAATTTGCGACAGTAGAAAATTATTTTTTGAATAATTTACTATAGAAAAGGCAATCCCTGGCGTAATTAAAATTTGCGACAGTAGAAAATTATTTTTTGAATAATTTACTATAGAAAAGGCAATCCCTGGCGTATTTAAAATTTGCGACAATAAAAAATTATTTTTTGAATAATTTACTATAGAAAAGGCAATCCCTGGCGTAATTAAAATTTGCGACAGTTGAAAATTATTTTTTGAATAATTTACTATAGAAAAGGCAATCCCTGGCGTAATTAAAATTTGCGACAGTAGAAAATTATTTTTTGAATAATTTACTATAGAAAAGGCAATCCCTGGCGTCATTAAAATTTGCGACAGTAGAAAATTATTTTTTGAATAATTTACTATAGAAAAGGCAATCCCTGGCGTAATTAAAATTTGCGACAGTTGAAAATTATTTTTTGAATAATTTACTATAGAAAAGGCAATCCCTGGCGTAATTAAAATTTGCGACAGTTGAAAATTATTTTTTGAATAATTTACAATAGAAAAGGCAATCCCTGGCGTAATTAAAATTTGCGACAGTTGAAAATTATTTTTTGAATAATTTACTATAGAAAAGGCAATCCCTGGCGCAATTAAAATTTGCGACAGTTGAAAATTATTTTTTGAATAATTTACTATAGAAAAGGCAATCCCTGGCGTAATTAAAATTTGCGACAGTTGAAAATTATTTTTTGAATAATTTACTATAGAAAAGGCAATCCCTGGCGGATTTGAAATTTGCGACAGTAGAAAATTATTTTTTGAATAATTTACTATAGAAAAGGCAATCCCTGGCGGATTTGAAATTTGCGACAGTAGAAAATTATTTTTTGAATAATTTACTATAGAAAAGGCAATCCCTGGCGCACTTAAAATTTGCGACAGTATAAAATTATTTTTTGAATAATTTACTATAGAAATGGAAATCCCTGGCGTAATTAAAATATGCGACAGTTGAAAATTATTTTTTGAATAATTTACTATAGAAAAGGCAATCCCTGGCGTAATTAAAATTTGCGACAGTTGAAAATTATTTTTTGAATAATTTACAATAGAAAAGGCAATCCCTGGCGTAATTAAAATTTGCGACAGTAGAAAATTATTTTTTGAATAATTTACTATAGAAAAGGCAATCCCTGGCGTAATTAAAATTTGCGACAGTTGAAAATTATTTTTTGAATAATTTACAATAGAAAAGGCAATCCCTGGCGTAATTAAAATTTGCGACAGTTGAAAATTATTTTTTGAATAATTTACTATAGAAAAGGCAATCCCTGGCGCAATTAAAATTTGCGACAGTTGAAAATTATTTTTTGAATAATTTACTATAGAAAAGGCAATCCCTGGCGTAATTAAAATTTGCGACAGTTGAAAATTATTTTTTGAATAATTTACTATAGAAAAGGCAATCCCTGGCGGATTTGAAATTTGCGACAGTAGAAAATTATTTTTTGAATAATTTACTATAGAAAAGGCAATCCCTGGCGGATTTGAAATTTGCGACAGTAGAAAATTATTTTTTGAAAAGGCAATCCCTGGCGCACTTAAAATTTGCGACAGTATAAAATTATTTTTTGAATAATTTACTATAGAAATGGAAATCCCTGGCGTAATTAAAATATGCGACAGTTGAAAATTATTTTTTGAATAATTTACTATAGAAAAGGCAAAGGTAATTAAAATTTGCGACAGTAGAAAATTATTTTTTGAATAATTTATTATAGTAAAGGCAATCCCTGGCGTAATTAAAATTTGCGACAGTAGAAAATTATTTTTTGAATAATTTACTATAGAAAAGGCAATCCCTGGCGTAATTAAAATTTGCGACAGTATAAAATTATTTTTTGAATAATTTACTATAGAAAAGGCAATCCCTGGCGTAATTAAAATTTGCGACAGTTGAAAATTATTTTAGAATAATTCACTATAGAAAAGGCAATCCCTGGGATATTTAAAATTTGCGACAGTAAAAAATTATTTTTTGAATAATTTACTATAGAAAAGGCAATCCTTGGCGTAATTAAAATTTGCGACAGTATAAAATTATTTTTTGAATTATTTACTATAGAAAAGGCAATCCCTGGCGTATTTAAAATTCGCGACAGTAAAAAAATATTTTTTGAATAATTTACTATAGAAAAGGCAATCCCTGGCGGATTTGAAATTTGCGACAGTAAAAAATTATTTTTTGAATAATTTACTAGAGAAAAGGCAATCCCTGACGCAATTAAAATTTGCGACAGTATAAAATTATTTTTTGAATAATTTACTATAGAAAAGGCAATCCCTGGCGCACTTAAAATTTGCGACAGTATAAAATTATTTTTTTAATAATTTACTATAGAAAAGGCAATCCCTGGCGTAATTAAAATTTGCGACAGTTGAAAATTATTTTTTGAATTATTTACTATAGAAAAGGCAATCCCTGGCGTAATTAAAATTTGCGACAGTAGAAAATTATTTTTTGAATAATTTACTATAGAAAAGGCAATCCCTGGCGTAATTAAAATTTGCGACAGTTGAAAATTATTTTTTGAATAATTTACTATAGAAAAGGCAATCCCTGGCGTATTTAAAATTTGCGACGGTAAAAAATTATTTTTTGAATAATTTCCTATAGAAAAGGCAATCCCTGGCGTAATTAAAATTTGCGACAGTTGAAAATTATTTTTTGAATAATTTACTATAGAAAAGGCAATCCCTGGCGTAATTAAAATTTGCGACAGTTGAAAATTATTTTTTGAATAATTTACTATAGAAAAGGCAATCCCTGGCGTAATTAAAATTTGCGACAGTAGAAAATTATTTTTTGAATAATTTACTACAGAAAAGGCAATCCCTGGCGTAATTAAAATTTGCGACAGTAGAAAATTATTTTTTGAATAATTTACTATAGAAAAGGCAATCCCTGGCGTATTTAAAATTTGCGACAATAAAAAATTATTTTTTGAATAATTTACTATAGAAAAGGCAATCCCTGGCGTAATTAAAATTTGCGACAGTTGAAAATTATTTTTTGAATAATTTACTATAGAAAAGGCAATCCCTGGCGTAATTAAAATTTGCGACAGTAGAAAATTATTTTTTGAATAATTTACTATAGAAAAGGCAATCCCTGGCGTCATTAAAATTTGCGACAGTAGAAAATTATTTTTTGAATAATTTACTATAGAAAAGGCAATCCCTGGCGTAATTAAAATTTGCGACAGTTGAAAATTATTTTTTGAATAATTTACTATAGAAAAGGCAATCCCTGGCGTAATTAAAATTTGCGACAGTTGAAAATTATTTTTTGAATAATTTACAATAGAAAAGGCAATCCCTGGCGTAATTACAATTTGCGACAGTTGAAAATTATTTTTTGAATAATTTACTATAGAAAAGGCAATCCCTCGCGCAATTAAAATTTGCGACAGTTGAAAATTATTTTTTGAATAATTTACTATAGAAAAGGCAATCCCTGGCGTAATTAAAATTTGCGACAGTTGAAAATTATTTTTTGAATAATTTACTATAGAAAAGGCAATCCCTGGCGGATTTGAAATTTGCGACAGTAGAAAATTATTTTTTGAATAATTTACTATAGAAAAGGCAATCCCTGGCGGATTTGAAATTTGCGACAGTAGAAAATTATTTTTTGAATAATTTACTATAGAAAAGGCAATCCCTGGCGCACTTAAAATTTGCGACAGTATAAAATTATTTTTTGAATAATTTACTATAGAAATGGAAATCCCTGGCGTAATTAAAATATGCGACAGTTGAAAATTATTTTTTGAATAATTTACTATAGAAAAGGCAATCCCTGGCGGATTTGAAATTTGCGACAGTAGAAAATTATTTTTTGAATAATTTACTATAGAAAAGGCAATCCCTGGCGGATTTGAAATTTGCGACAGTAGAAAATTATTTTTTGAATAATTTACTATAGGAAAGGCAATCCCTGGCGTAATTAAAATTTGCGACAGTAAAAAATTAATATTTTGAAAAATTTACTGTAGAAAAGGCAATCCCTGGCCTAATTAAAATTTGCGACAGTAGAAAATTATTTTTTGAATAATTTACTATAGAAAAGGCAATCCCTGGCGTAATTAAAATTTGCGACAGTAGAAAATTAATTTTTGAATAATTTACTATAGAAAAGGCAATCCCTGGCGCAATTAAAATTTGCGACAGTAAAAAATTAATTTGTGAGAAATTTACTATAGAAAAGGCAATTCCTGGGATATTTAAAATTTGCGACAGTAGAAAATTATTTTTTGAATAATTTACTATAGAAAAGGCAATCCCTGGCGCAATTAAAATTTGCGACAGTATAAAATTATTTTTTGAATAATTTACTATATAAAGGGCAATCCCTGGCGTAATAAAAACTTGCGATAGTAGAAAATTATTTTTTGAATAATTTACTATAGAAAAGGCAATCCCTGGCGTAATTAAAATTTGCGACAGTAGAAAATTAATTTTTGAATAATTTACTATAGAAAAGGCAATCCCTGGCGCAATTAAAATTTGCGACAGTAGAAAATTATTTTTTGAATAATTTACTATAGAAAAGGCAATCCCTGGCGTAATTAAAATTTGCGACAGTTGAAAATTATTTTTTGAATAATTTACTATAGAAAAGGCAATCCCTGGCGTAATTAAAATTTGCGACAGTAAAAAATTATTTTTTGAAAAATTTACTATAAAAAAGGCAATCCCTGGCGTATTTAAAATTTGCGACAGTAAAAAATTATTTTTTGAATAATTTACTATAGAAAAGGCAATCCCTGGCGCAATTAATATTTGCGACAGTTGAAAATTATTTTTTGAATAATTAACTATAGAAAAGGCAATCCCTGGCGTAATTAAAATTTGCGACAGTAAAAAATTATTTTTTGAAAAATTTACTATAGAAAAGGCAATCCCTGGCGTATTTAAAATTTGCGACAGTAAAAAATTATTTTTTGAATAATTTACTATAGAAAGCAATCCCTGGGATATTTAAAATTTGCGACAGTAAAAAATTATTTTTTGAATAATTTACTATAGAAAAGGCAATCCCTGGCGTAATTAAAATTTGCGACAGTATAAAATTATTTTTTGAATAATTTACTATAGAAAAGGCAATCCCTAGCGCAATTAAAACTTGCGATAGTAAAAAATTATTTTTTTGCAAAATTTACTATAGAAAAGGCAATCCCTGGCGTATTTAAAATTTGCGACAGTAAAAAATTATTTTTTGAATAATTTACTATAGAAAAGGCAATCCCTGGCCTAATTAAAATTTGCGACAGTAAAAAATTATTTTTTTAATAATTTACTATATAAAAGGCAATCCCTGGCGTAATTAAAATTTGCGACAGTTGAAAATTATTTTTTGAATAATTTACTATAGAAAAGGCAATCCCTGGGATATTTGAAATTTGCGACAGTAGAAAATTATTTTTTGAATAATTTACTATAGAAAAGCAATCCCTGGCGTAATTAAAATTTGCGACAGTTGAAAATTATTTTTTGAATAATTTACTATAGAAAAGGCAATCCCTGGGATATTTGAAATTTGCAACAGTAGAAAATTATTTTTTGAATAATTTACTATAGAAAAGGCAATCCCTGGCGTAATTAAAATTTGCGACAGTAGAACATTATTTTTTGAATAATTTACTATAGAAAAGGCAATCCATGGCGTAATTAAAATTTGCGACAGTTGAAAATTATTTTTTGAATAATTTACTGTAGAAAAGGCAATCCCTGGCGCAATTAAAACTTGCGATAGTAAAAAATTATTTTTTGAATAATTTACTATAGAAAAGGCAATCCCTGGCGCAATTAAAATTTGCGACAGTAAAAAATTATTTTTTGAATAATTTACTATAGAAATGGCAATCCCTGGGGTAATTAAAATTTGCGACAGTTGCAAATTATTTTTTGAATAATTTACTATAGAATAGGCAATCCCTGGCGTAATTAAAATTTGCGACAGTAGAAAATTATTTTTTGAATAATTTACTATAGAAGAGGCAATCCCTGGCGTAATTAAAATTTGCGACAGTTGAAAATTATTTTTTGAATAATTTACTATAGAAAAGGCAATCCCTGGGATATTTGAAATTTGCGACAGTAAAAAATTATTTTTTGAATAATTTACTATAGAAAAGGCAATCCCTGGCGCAATTAAAATTTGCGACAGTAAAAAATTATTTTTTGAATAATTTACTATAGAAAAGGCAATCCCTGGCGCAATTAAAATTTGCGACAGTAAAAAATTATTTTTTGAATAATTTACTATAGAAAAGGCAATCCCTGGCGCAATTAAAATTTGCGACAGTATAGAATTATTTTTTGAATAATTTACTACAGAAAAGGCAATCCCAATTTGCGACAGTAGAAAATTATTTTTCGCAAAATTTACTATAGAAAAGGCAATCCGTGGCGCACTTAAAATTTGCGACAGTATAAAATTATTTTTTGAATAATTTACTATATAAAACGCAATCCCTGGCGCACTTAAAATTTGCGACAGTAAAAAATTATTTTTTGAAAAATTTACTATAGAAAAGGCAATCCCTGGTGCAATTAAACTTTGCGACAGTTGAAAATTATTTTTTGAATAATTTACTATAGAAAAGGCAATCCCTGGCGCAATTAAAATTTGCGACAGTAGAAAATTATTTTTTGAATAATTTACTATAGAAAAGGCAATCCCTGGCGTAATTAAAATTTGCGACAGTTGAAAATTATTTTTTGAATAATTTACTATAGAAAAGGCAATCCCTGGGATATTTAAAATTTGCGACAGTAAAAAATTATTTTTTGAATAATTTACTATAGAAAAGGCAATCCCTGGCGTAATTAAAATTTGCGACAGTAGAAAATTATTTTTTGAAAAGTTTACTATAGAAAAGACAATCCCTGGGATATTTAAAATTTGCGACAGTAAAAAATTATTTTTTGAATAATTTACTATAGAAAAGGCAATCCCTGGCGTAATTAAAATTTGCGACAGTAGAAAATTATTTTTTGAATAATTTACTATAGAAAAGGCAATCCCTGGCGTAATTAAAATTTGCGACTGTTGAAAATTATTTTTTGAAAAATTTACTATAGAAAAGGCAATCCCTGGCGCAATTAAAATTTGCGACAGTTGAAAATTATTTTTTGAAAAATTTACTGTAGAAAAGGCAATCCCTGGCGTAATTAAATTTTGCGACAGTAGAAAATAATTTTTTGAATAATTTACTATAGAAAAGGCAATCCCTGGCGCAATTAAAATTTGCGACAGTTGAAAATTATTTTTTAAAAAAATTTACTGTAGAAAAGGCAATCCCTGGCGGATTTGAAATTTGCGACAGTTGAAAATTATTTTTTGAATAATTTACTATAGAAAAGGCAATCCCTGGCGTATTTAAAACTTGCGATAGTAAAAAATTATTTTTTGAATAATTTACTGTAGAAAAGGCAATCCCTGGAGCAATTAAAATTTGCGACAGTAGAAAATTATTTTTTGATTAATTTACTGTAGAAAAGGCAATCCTTGGCGTAATTAAAATTTGCGACAGTAGAAAATTATTTTTTGAATAATTTACTGTAGAAAAGGCAATCCCTGGCGCAATTAAAATTTGCGACAGTAAAAAATTATTTTTTTGCAAAATTTACTATAGAAAAGGCAATCCCTGGCGCAATTAAAATTTGCGACAGTAGAAAATTATTTTTTGAATAATTTACTATAGAAAAGGCAATCCCTGGCGCAATTAAAATTTGCGACAGTTGAAAATTATTTTTTGAATAATTTACTATAGAAAAGGCAACACCTGGCGCACTTAAAATTTTCGACAGTAAAAAATTATTTTTTGAATAATTTACTATAGAAAAGGCAATCCTGGCGTATTTAAAATTTGCGACAGTAAAAAATTAATTTTTGAAAAATTTACTGTAGAAAAGGCAATCCCTGGCGTAATTAAAATTTGCGACAGTAGAAAATTATTTATTGAATAATTTACTATAGAAAAGGCAATCCCTGGCGCAATTAAAATTTGCGACAGTAGAAAATTATTTTTTGAATAATTTATTATAGAAAAGGCAATCCCTGGCGTAATTAAAATTTGCGACAGTAGAAAATTATTTTTTGAATAATTTACTATAGAAAAGGCAATCCCTGGCGTAATTAAAATTTGCGACAGTATAAAATTATTTTTTGAATAATTTACTATAGAAAAGGCAATCCCTGGCGCAATTAAAATTTGCGACAGTTGAAAATTATTTTTTGAATAATTTACTATAGAAAAGGCAATCCCTGGCACACTTAAAATTTTCGACAGTAGAAAATTATTTTTTGAATAATTTACTATAGAAAAGGCAATTCCTGGCGTATTTAAAATTTGCGACAGTAGAAAATTATTTTTTGAATAATTTACTATAGAAAAGGCAATCCCTGGCGCACTTAAAATTTGCGACAGTAAAAAATTATTTTTTGAATAATTTACTATAGAAAAGGCAATCCCTGGCGTAATTAAAATTTGCGACAGTAGAAAATTATTTTTTGAATAATATACTATAGAAAAGGCAATCCCTGGCGCAATTAAAATTTGCGACAGTAGAAAATTATTTTTTGAATAATTTACTATAGAAAAGGCAACCCCTGGCGCAATTAAAATTTGCGACAGTGGAAAATTATTTTTTGAATAATTTACTATAGAAAAGGCAATCCCTGGCGCACTTAAAATTTTCGACAGTAAAAAATTATTTTTTGAATAATTTACTATAGAAAAGGCAATCCCTGGCGTATTTAAAATTTGCGACAGCAAAAAATAAATTTTTGAAAAATTTACTGTAGAAAAGGCAATCCCTGGCGTAATTAAAATTTGCGACAGTAGAAAATTATTTTTTGAATAATTTACTATAGAAAAGGCAATCCCTGGCGCAATTAAAATTTGCGACAGTAGAAAATTATTTTTTGAATAATTTACTATAGAAAAGGCAATCCCTGGCGTAATTAAAATTTGCGACAGTATAAAATTATTTTTTGAATAATTTACTATAGAAAAGGCAATCCCTGGCGTAATTAAAATTTGCGACAGTTGAAAATTATTTTTTGAATAATTTACTGTAGAAAAGGCAATACCTGGCGCAATTAAAATTTGCGACAGTAGAAAATTATTTTTTGAATAATTTACTATATAAAAGGCAATCCCTGGCTCAATTAAAATTTGCGACAGTTGAAAATTATTTTTTGAATAATTTACTATAGTAAGGGCAATCCCTGGCGCAATTAAAATTTGCGACAGTATAAAATTATTTTTTGAATAATTTACTATAGAAAAGGCAATCCCTGGCGTAATTAAAATTTGCGACAGTAAAAAATTATTTTTTGAATAATTTACTATATAAAAGGCAATCCCTGGCGTAATTAAAATTTGCGACAGTTGAAAATTATTTTTTGAATAATTTACTATAGAAAAGGCAATCCCTGGGATATTTGAAATTTGCGACAGTAGAAAATTATTTTTTGAATAATTTACTATAGAAAAGGCAATCCCAGGCGTAATTAAAATTTGCGACAGTTGAAAATTATTTTTTGAATAATTTACTATAGAAAAGGCAATCCCTGGGATATTTGAAATTTGCGACAGTAGAAAATTATTTTTTGAATAATTTACTATAGAAAAGGCAATCCCTGGCGTAATTAAAATTTGCGACAGTAGAAAATTATTTTTTGAATAATTTACTATAGAAAAGGCAATCCCTGGCGTAATTAAAATTTACGACAGTTGAAAATTATTTTTTGAATAATTTACTGTAGAAAAGGCAATCCCTGGCCAAATTAAAACTTGCGATAGTAAAAAATTATTTTTTGAATAATTTACTATAGAAAAGGCAATCCCTGGCGCAATTAAAATTTGCGACAGTAAAAAATTATTTTTTGAATAATTTACTATAGAAAAGGCAATCCCTGGCGTAATTAAAATTTGCGACAGTTGAAAATTATTTTTTGAATAATTTACTATAGAAAAGGCAATCCCTGGGATATTTGAAATTTGCGACAGTAGAAAATTATTTTTTGAATAATTTACTATAGAAAAGGCAATCCCTGGCGTAATTAAAATTTGCGACAGTAGAAAATTATTTTTTGAATAATTTACTATAGAAAAGGCAATCCCTGGCGTAATTAAAATTTGCGACAGTAGAAAATTATTTTTTGAAAAGTTTAATATAGAAAAGGCAATCCCTGGCGTAATTAAAATTTGCGAGAGTAGAAAATTATTTTTTGAATAATTTACTATAGAAAAGGCAATCCCTGGCGTAATTAAAATTTGCGACAGTAGAAAATTATTTTTTGAATAATTTACTATAGAAAAGGCAATCCCTGGCGCACTTAATATTTGCGACAGTAAAAAATTATTTTTTGAATAATTTACTATAGAAAAGGCAATCCCTGGCGTAATTAAAATTTGCGACAGTAGAAAATTATTTTTTGAATAATTTACTATAGAAAAGGCAATCCTTGGCGCAATTAAAATTTGCGACAGTTGAAAATTATTTTTTGAACAATTTACTATAGAAAACGCAATCCCTGGGATATTTAAAATTTGCGACAGTTGAAAATTGTTTTTTGAATAATTTACTATAGAAAAGGCAATCCCTGGCGCAATTAAAATTTGCGACAATAGAAAATTATTTTTTGAATAATTTACTGTAGAAAAGGTAATCCCTGGCGCAATTAAAATTTGCGACAGTATAAAATTATTTTTTGAATAATTTACTATAGAAAAGGCAATCCCTGGCGTATTTAAAATTTGCGACAGTAAAAAATTATTTTTTGAATAATTTACTATAGAAAAGGCAATCCCTGGCGCACTTAAAATTTGCGACAGTAAAAAATTATTTTTTGAATAATTTACTATAGAAAAGGCAATCCCTGGCGTAATTAAAACTTGCGACAGTTGAAAATTATTTTTTGAATAATTTACTATAGAAAAGGCAATCCCTGGCGTAATTAAAATTTGCGACAGTTGAAAATTATTTTTTGAATAATTTACTATAGAAAAGGCAATCCCTGGCGCACTTAAAATTTGCGACAGTATAAAATTATTTTTTGAATAATTTACTATAGAAAAGGCAATCCCTGGCGCAATTAAAATTTGCGACAGTAAAAAATTATTTTTTGAATAATTTACTATATAAAAGGCAATCCCTGGCGCAATTAAAATTTGCGACATTTGAAAATTATTTTTTGAATAATTTACTATAGAAAAGGCAATCCCTGGCGTAATTAAAATTTGCGACAGTAGAAAATTATTTTTTGAATAATTTACTATAGAAAAGGCAATCCCTGCGCAATTAGAATTTGCGACAGTAGAAAATTATTTTTTGAATAATTTACTATAGAAAAGGCAATCCCTGGCGCAATTAAAATTTGCGACAGTTAAAAATTATTTTTTTGAATAATTTACTATAGAAAAGGCAATCCCTGGGATATTTAAAATTTGCGACAGTAAAAAATTATTTTTTGAATAATTTACTATATAAAAGGCAATCCCTGGCGCAATTAAAATTTGCGACAGTAAAAAATTATTTTTTTGCAAAATTTACTATAGAAAAGGCAATCCCTGGCGGATTTGAAATTTGCGACAGTAGAAAATTATTTTTTGAATAATTTACTAGAGAAAAGGCAATCCCTGGCGTAATTAAAATTTGCGACAGTATAAAATTATTTTTTGAATAATTTACTATAGAAAAGGCAATCCCTGGTGCAATTAAAACTTGCGATAGTTTAAAATTATTTTTTTGCAAAATTTACTATAGAAAAGGCAATCCCTGGCGTATTTAAAATTTGCGACAGTAAAAAAATATTTTTTGAATAATTTACTATAGAAAAGGCAATCCCTGGCGCAATTAAAATTTGCGACAGTATAAAATTATTTTTTGAATAATTTACTATATAAAAGGCAATCCCTGGCGCAATTAAAATTAGCGACAGTTGAAAATTATTTTTTGAATAATTTACTATAGAAAAGGCAATCCCTGGCGTAATTAAAATTTGCGACAGTATAAAATTAATTTTTGATAAATTTACTATATAAAAGGCAATCCCTGGCGCAATTAAAATTTGCGACAGTAAAAAATTATTTTTTGAATAATTTACTGTAGAAAAGGCAATCCCTGGCGCAATTAAAATTTGCGACAGTAAAAAATTATTTTTTGAATAATTTACTATAGAAAAGGCAATCCCTGGCGCACTTAAAATTTGCGACAGTAGAAAATTATTTTTTGAATAATTTACTATAGAAAAGGCAATCCCTGGGATATTTAAAATTTGCGACAGTAAAAAATTATTTTTTGAATAACTTACTATAGAAAAGGCAATCCCTGGCGTAATTAAAATTTGCGACAGTATAAAATTATTTTTTAAATAATTTACTATAGAAAAGGCAATCCCTGGCGTAATTAAAATTTGCGACAGTTGAAAGTTATTTTTTGAATAATTTACTATAGAAAAGGCAATCCCTGGCGTAATTAAAATTTGCGACAGTAGAAAATTATTTTTTGAATAATTTACAATAGAAAAGGCAATCCCTGGCGTAATTAAAATTTGCGACAGTTGAAAATTATTTTTTGAATAATTTACTATAGAAAAGGCAATCCCTGGGATATTTGAAATTTGCGACAGTAGAAAATTATTTTTTGAATAATTTACTACAGAAAAGGCAATCCCTGGCGTAATTTAAATTTGCGACAGTAGAAAATTATTTTTTGAATAATTTACTATAGAAAAGGTAATCCCTGGCGCACTTAAAATTTGCGACAGTAAAAAATTATTTTTTGAATAATTTTCTATAGAAAAGGCAATCCCTGGCGTAATTAAAATTTGCGACAGTAAAAAATTATTTTTTGAATAATTTACTATAGAAAAGGCAATCCCTGGCGCACTTAAAATTTGCGACAGTAGAAAATTATTTTTTGAATAATTTACTATAGAAAAGGCAATCCCTGGCGCAGTTAAAATTTGCGACAGTAAAAAATTATTTTTTGAATAATTTACTATAGAAAAGGCAATCCCTGGGATATTTAAAATTTGCGACAGTAAAAAATTATTTTTTGAATAATTTACTATAGAAAAGGCAATCCCTGGCGTAATTAAAATTTGCGACATTAAAAAATTATTTTTTGAATAATTTGCTATAGAAAAGGCAATCCCTGGCGCAATTAAAATTTGCGACAGTAAAAAATTATTTTTTGAATAATTTACTATAGAAAAGGCAATCCCTGGCGCACTTAAAATTTGCGACAGTAGAAAATTATTTTTTGAATAATTTACTATAGAAAAGGCAATCCCTGGTGCAGTTAAAATTTGCGACAGTAAAAAATTATTTTTTGAATAATTTACTATAGAAAAGGCAATCCCTGGGATATTTAAAAATTGCGACAGTAAAAAATTATTTTTTGAATAATTTACTATAGAAAAGGCAATCCCTGGCGTAATTAAAATTTGCGACATTAAAAAATTATTTTTTGAATAATTTGCTATAGAAAAGGCAATCCCTGGCGCAATTAAAATTTGCGACAGTAGAAAATTCTTTTTTGAATAATTTACTATAGAAAAGGCAATCCCTGGCGCAATTAAAATTTGCGACAGTAAAAAATTATTTTTTGAATAATTTACTATAGAAATGGCAATCCCTGGCGTAATTAAAATTTGCGACAGTAGAAAATTATTTTTTGAATAATTTACTATAGAAAAGGCAATCACTGGCGCAATTAAAATTTGCGACAGTAAAAAATTATTTTTTGAATAATTTACTATAGAAAAGGCAATCCCTGGCGTAATTAAAATTTGCGACAGTAAAAAATTATTTTTTGAATAATTTACTATAGAAAAGGCAATCCCTGGCGCAATTAAAATTTGCGGCAGTTGAAAATTATTTTTTGAATAATTTACTATAGAAAAGGCAATCCCTGGCGTAATTAAAATTTGCGACAGTAAAAAATTAATTTTTGAATAATTTACTATAGAAAAGGCAATCCCTGGCGCAATTAAAATTTGCGACAGTTGAAAATTATTTTTTGAATAATTTACTATAGAAAAGGCAATCCCTGGCGTAATTAAAATTTGCGACAGTAAAAAATTAATTTTTGAATAATTTACTATAGAAAAGGCAATCCCTGGCGCAATTAAAATTTGCGACAGTAGAATATTATTTTTTGAATAATTTACTATAGAAAAGGCAATCCCTGGCGCAATTACAATTTGCGACAGTTGAAAATTATTTTTTGAATAATTTACTATTGAAAAGGCAATCCTTGGCGTAATTAAAATTTGCGACAGTAAAAAATTATTTTTGAAAAATTTACTATATAAAAGGCAATCCCTGCCGCAATTAAAATTTGCGACAGTAGAAAATTATTTTTTGAATAATTTACTATAGAAAAGGCAGTCCCTGGCGCAATTAAAATTTGCGACAGTTGAAAATTATTTTTTGAATAATTTACTATAGAAAAGGCAATCCCTGGCGCAATTAAAACTTGCGATAGTAAAAAATTATTTTTTTTGCAAAATTTACTATAGAAAAGGCAATCCCTGGCGTATTTAAAATTTGCGACAGTAAAAAATTATTTTTTGAATAATTTACTATAGAAAAGGCAATCCCTGGCGTAATTAAAATTTGCGACAGTTGAAAATTATTTTTTGAATAATTTACTATAGAAAAGGCAATCCCTGGCGTAATTAAAATTTGCGACAGTTGAATATTATTTTTTGAATAATTTACTATAGAAAAGGCAATCCCTGGCGTAATTAAAATTTGCGACAGTTGAAAATTATTTTTTGAATAATTTACTATAGAAAAGGCAATCCCTGGCGTAATTAAAATTTGCGACAGTAAAAAATTATTTTTTGAATAATTTACTATATAAAAGGCAATCCCTGGCGTAATTAAAATTTGCGACAGTTGAAAATTATTTTTTGAATAATTTACTATAGAAAAGGCAATCCCTGGGATATTTGAAATTTGCGACAGTAGAAAATTATTTTTTGAATAATTTACTATAGAAAAGGCAATCCCAGGCGTAATTAAAATTTGCGACAGTTGAAAATTATTTTTTGAATAATTTACTATAGAAAAAGGCAATCCCTGGGATATTTGAAATTTGCGACAGTAGAAAATTATTTTTTGAATAATTTACTATAGAAAAGGCAATCCCTGGCGTAATTAAAATTTGCGACAGTAGGAAAATTATTTTTTGAATAATTTACTATAGAAAAGGCAATCCCTGGCGTAATTAAAGTTTGCGACAGTTGAAAATTATTTTTTGAATAATTTACTGTAGAAAAGGCAATCCCTGGCCAAATTAAAACTTGCGATAGTAAAAAATTATTTTTTGAATAATTTACTATAGAAAAGGCAATCCCTGGCGCAATTAAAATTTGCGACAGTAAAAAATTATTTTTTGAATAATTTTACTATAGAAAAGGCAATCCCTGGCGTAATTAAAATTTGCGACAGTTGAAAATTATTTTTTGAATAATTTACTATAGAAAAGGCAATCCCTGGCGTAATTAAAATTTGCGACAGTAGAAAATTATTTTTTGAATAATTTACTATAGAAAAGGCAATCCCTGGCGTAATTAAAATTTGCGACAGTTGAAAATATTTTTTGAATAATTTACTATAGAAAAGGCAATCCCTGGGATATTTGAAATTTGCGACAGTAGAAAATTATTTTTTGAATAATTTACTATAGAAAAGGCAATCCCTTGCGTAATTAAAATTTGCGACAGTAGAAAACTATTTTTTGAATAATTTACTATAGAAAAGGCAATCCCTGGCGTAATTAAAATTTGCGACAGTAGAAAAATTATTTTTTGAAAAGTTTAATATAGAAAAGGCAATCCTGGCGTAATTAAAATTTGCGAGAGTAGAAAATTATTTTTTGAATAATTTACTATAGAAAAGGCAATCCCTGGCGTAATTAAAATTTGCGACAGTAGAAAATTATTTTTTGAATAATTTACTATAGAAAAGGCAATCCCTGGCGCACTTAATATTTGCGACAGTAAAAAATTATTTTTTGAATAATTTACTATAGAAAAGGCAATCCCTGGCGTAATTAAAATTTGCGACAGTAGAAAATTATTTTTTGAATAATTTACTATAGAAAAGGCAATCCTTGGCGCAATTAAAATTTGCGACAGTTGAAAATTATTTTTTGAACAATTTACTATAGAAAACGCAATCCCTGGGATATTTAAAATTTGCGACAGTTGAAAATTATTTTTTGAATAATTTACTATAGAAAAGGCAATCCCTGGCGCAATTAAAATTTGCGACAATAGAAAACTATTTTTGAATAATTTACTGTAGAAAAGGTAATCCCTGGCGCAATTAAAATTTGCGACAGTATAAAATTATTTTTTGAATAATTTACTATAGAAAAGGCAATCCCTGGCGTATTTAAAATTTGCGACAGTAAAAAATTATTTTTTGAATAATTTACTATAGAAAAGGCAATCACTGGCGCACTTAAAATTTGCGACAGTAAAAAATTATTTTTTGAATTAATTTTACTATAGAAAAGGCAATCCCTGGCGCAATTAAAACTTGCGACAGTTGAAAATTATTTTTTTGAATAATTTACTATAGAAAAGGCAATCCCTGGCGTAATTAAAATTTGCGACAGTTGAAAATTATTTTTTGAATAATTTACTATAGAAAAGGCAATCCCTGGCGCACTTAAAATTTGCGACAGTATAAAATTATTTTTTGAATAATTTACTATAGAAAAGGCAATCCCTGGCGCAATTAAAATTTGCGACAGTAAAAAATTATTTTTTGAATAATTTACTATATAAAAGGCAATCCCTGGCGCAATTAAAATTTGCGACATTTGAAAATTATTTTTTGAATAATTTACTCTAGAAAAGGCAATCCCTGGCGTAATTAAAATTTGCGACAGTAGAATATTATTTTTTGAATAATTTACTATAGAAAAGGCAATCCCTGCGCAATTAAAATTTGCGACAGTAGAAAATTATTTTTTGAATAATTTACTATAGAAAAGGCAATCCCTGGCGCAATTAAAATTTGCGACAGTTAAAAATTATCTTTTTGAATAATTTACTATAGAAAAGGCAATCCCTGGGATATTTAAAATTTGCGACAGTAAAAAATTATTTTTTGAATAATTTACTATATAAAAGGCAATCCCTGGCGCAATTAAAATTTGCGACAGTAAAAAATTATTTTTTTGCAAAATTTACTATAGAAAAGGCAATCCCTGGCGGGATTTGAAATTTGCGACAGTAGAAAATTATTTTTTGAATAATTTACTAGAGAAAAGGCAATCCCTGGCGTAATTAAAATTTGCGAGAGTATAAAATTATTTTTTGAATAATTTACTATAGAAAAGGCAATCCCTGGTGCAATTAAAACTTGCGATAGTTTAAAATTATTTTTTTGCAAAATTTACTATAGAAAAGGCAATCCCTGGCGTATTTAAAATTTGCGACAGTAAAAAATATTTTTTGAATAATTTACTATAGAAAAGGCAATCCCTGGCGCAATTAAAATTTGCGACAGTATAAAATTATTTTTGAATAATTTACTATATAAAAGGCAATCCCTGGCGCAATTAAAATTAGCGACAGTTGAAAATTATTTTTTGAATAATTTACTATAGAAAAGGCAATCCCTGGCGTAATTAAAATTTGCGACAGGTATAAATTAATTTTTGAAAAATTTACTATATAAAAGGCAATCCCTGGCGCAATTAAAATTTGCGACAGTAAAAAATTATTTTTTGAATAATTTACTGTAGAAAAGGCAATCCCTGGCGCAATTAAAATTTGCGACAGTAAAAAATTATTTTTTGAATAATTTACTATAGAAATGGCAATCCCTGGCGCACTTAAAATTTGCGACAGTAGAAAATTATTTTTTGAATAATTTACTATAGAAAAGGCAATCCCTGGGATATTTAAAATTTGCGACAGTAAAAAATTATTTTTTGAATAACTTACTATAGAAAAGACAATCCCTGGCGTAATTAAAATTTGCGACAGTTGAAAGTTATTTTTTGAATAATTTACTATAGAAAAGGCAATCCCTGGCGTAATTAAAAATTTGCGACAGTAAAAAATTATTTTTTGAATAATTTACAATAGAAAAGGCAATCCCTGGCGTAATTAAAATTTGCGACAGTTGAAAATTATTTTTTGAATAATTTACTATAGAAAAGGCAATCCCTGGGATATTTGAAAATTTGCGACAGTATAAAATTATTTTTTGAATAATTTACTACAGAAAAGGCAATCCCTGGCGTAATTTAAATTTGCGACAGTAGAAAATTATTTTTTGAATAATTTACTATAGAAAAGGTAATCCCTGGCGCACTTAAAATTTGCGACAGTAAAAAATTATTTTTTGAATAATTTTCTATAGAAAAGGGCAATCCCTGGCGTAATTAAAATTTGCGACAGTAAAAAATTATTTTTTGAATAATTTACTATAGAAAAGGCAATCCCTGGCGCACTTAAAATTTGCGACAGTAGAAAATTATTTTTTGAATAATTTACTATAGAAAAGGCAATCCCTGGCGCAGTTAAAATTTGCGACAGTAAAAAATTATTTTTGAATAATTTACTATAGAAAAGGCAATCCCTGGGATATTTAAAATTTGCGACAGTAAAAAATTATTTTTTGAATAATTTACTATAGAAAAGGCAATCCCTGGCGTAATTAAAATTTGCGACATTAAAAAATTATTTTTTGAATAATTTGCTATAGAAAAGGCAATCCCTGGCGCAATTAAAATTTGCGACAGTAGAATATTCTTTTTTGAATAATTTACTATAGAAAAGGCAATCCCTGGCGCAATTAAAATTTGCGACAGTAAAAAATTATTTTTTGAATAATTTACTATAGAAAAGGCAATCCCTGGCGTAATTAAAATTTGCGACAGTATAAAATTATTTTTTGAATAATTTATTGTAGAAAAGGCAATCCCTGGCGTAATTAAAATTTGCGGAGTATAAAATTATTTTTTGAATAATTTACTATATAAAAGGGCAATCCCTGGCGCAATTAAAATTTGCGACAGTTGAAAATTATTTTTTGAATGATTTACTATAGAAAAAGCAATCCCTGGCGTAATTAAAATTCGCGACAGTAAAAAATTATTTTTTGAATAATTTTACTATATAAAAGGCAATTCCTGGCGCAATTAAAATTTGCGACAGTTGAAAATTATTTTTTGAATAATTTACTGTAGAAAAGGCAATCCCTGGCGCAATTAAAAACTGGCGATAGTAAAAAATTATTTTTTGAATAATTTACTATAGAAAAGGCAATCCCTGGCGTAATTAAAATTTGCGTCAGTTGAAAATTATTTTTTGCATAATTTACTATAGAAAAGGCAATCCCTGGCGTAATTAAAATTTGCGACAGTTGAAAATTATTTTTTGAATAATTTACTATAGAAAAGGCAATCCCTGGCGTAATTAAAATTTGCGACAGTAGAAAATTATTTTTTGAATAATTTACTATAGAAAAGGCAATCCCTGGCGCAATTAAAATTTGCGACAGTATAAAATTATTTTTTGAATAATTTACTATAGAAAAGGCAATCCCTGGCGTAATTAAAATTTGCGACAGTAAAAAATTATTTTTTGAATAATTTACTATAGAAAAGGCAATCCCTGAAATATTTGAAATTTGCGAGAGTAGGAAATTATTTTATGAATAATTTACTATAGAAAAGGCAATCCCTGGCGTAATTAAAATTAGCGACAGTAGAAAATTATTTTTTGAATAATTTACTATAGAAAAGGCAATCCCTGGCGGATTTGAAATTTGCGAGAGTAGAAAATTATTTTTTGAATAATTTACTATAGAAAAGGCAATCCCTGGCGTAATTAAAATTTGCGACAGTAAAAAATTATTTTTTGAATAATTTTACTATAGGAAAAGGCAATCCCTGGGATATTTGAAATTTGCGACAGTAGAAAATTATTTTTTTGAATAATTTACTATAGAAAAGGCAATCCTGGCGTAATTAAAATTTGCGACAGTTGAAAATTATTTTTTGAATAATTTACTATAGAAAAGGCAATCCCTGGGATATTTGAAATTTGCGACAGTAAAAAATTATTTTTTTGAATAATTTACTATAGAAAAGGCAATCCCTGGATATTTGAAATTTGCGACAGTAGAAAATTATTTTTTGAATAATTTACTATAGAAAAGGCAATCCCTGGCGTAATTAAAATTTGCGACAGTAGAAAATTATTTTTTGAATAATTTAATATAGAAAAGGCAATCCCTGACGTAATTAAAATTTGCGACAGTAGAAAATTATTTTTTGAAAAGTTTACTATAGAAAAGGCAATCCCTGGCGTAGTTAAAATTTGCGACAGTAGAAAATTATTTTTTGAATAATTTACTATAGAAAAGGCAATCCCTGGCGTAATTAAAATTTGCGACAGTTGAAAATTATTTTTTGAATAATTTACTATAGAAAAGGCAATCCCTGGGATATTTGAAATTTGCGACAGTAGAAAATTATTTTTTGAATAATTTACTATAGAAAAGGCAATCCCTGGCGTAATTAAAATTTGCGACAGTAGAAAATTATTTTTTGAATAATTTACTATAGAAAAGGCAATCCCTGGCGTAATTAAAATTTGCGACAGTAGAAAATTATTTTTTGAAAAGTTTAATATAGAAAAGGCAATCCCTGGCGTAATTAAAATTTGCGAGAGTAGAAAATTATTTTTTGAATAATTTACTATAGAAAAGGCAATCCCTGGCGTAATTAAAATTTGCGACAGTAGAAAATTATTTTTTGAATAATTTACTATAGAAAAGGCAATCCCTGGCGCACTTAATATTTGCGACAGTAAAAAATTATTTTTTGAATAATTTACTATAGAAAAGGCAATCCCTGGCGTTATTAAAATTTGCGACAGTAGAAAATTATTTTTTGAATAATTTACTATAGAAAAGGCAATCCTTGGCGCAATTAAAATTTGCGACAGTTGAAAATTATTTTTTGAACAATTTACTATAGAAAACGCAATCCCTGGGATATTTAAAATTTGCGACAGTTGAAAATTATTTTTTGAATAATTTACTATAGAAAAGGCAATCCCTGGCGCAATTAAAATTTGCGACAATAGAAAATTATTTTTTGAATAATTTACTGTAGAAAAGGTAATCCCTGGCGCAATTAAAATTTGCGACAGTATAAAATTATTTTTTGAATAATTTACTATAGAAAAGGCAATCCCTGGCGTATTTAAAATTTGCGACAGTAAAAAAATTATTTTTTGAATAATTTACTATAGAAAAGGCAATCCCTGGCGCACTTAAAATTTGCGACAGTAAAAAATTATTTTTTGAATAATTTACTATAGAAAAGGCAATCCCTGGCGCAATTAAAACTTGCGACAGTTGAAAATTATTTTTTGAATAATTTACTATAGAAAAGGCAATCCCTGGCGTAATTAAAATTTGCGACAGTTGAAAATTATTTTTTGAATAATTTACTATAGAAAAGGCAATCCCTGGCGCACTTAAAATTTGCGACAGTATAAAATTATTTTTTGAATAATTTACTATAGAAAAGGCAATCCCTGGCGCAATTAAAATTTGCGACAGTAAAAAATTATTTTTTGAATAATTTACTATATAAAAGGCAATCCCTGGCGCAATTAAAATTTGCGACATTTGAAAATTATTTTTTGAATAATTTACTATAGAAAAGGCAATCCCTGGCGTAATTAAAATTTGCGACAGTAGAATATTATTTTTTGAATAATTTACTATAGAAAAGGCAATCCCTGCGCAATTAAAATTTGCGACAGTAGAAAATTATTTTTTGAATAATTTACTATAGAAAAGGCAGTCCCTGGCGCAATTAAAATTTGCGACAGTTAAAAATTATTTTTTTGAATAATTTACTATAGAAAAGGCAATCCCTGGGATATTTAAAATTTGCGACAGTAAAAAATTATTTTTTGAATAATTTACTATATAAAAGGCAATCCCTGGCGCAATTAAAATTTGCGACAGTAAAAAATTATTTTTTTGCAAAATTTACTATAGAAAAGGCAATCCCTGGCGGATTTGAAATTTGCGACAGCAGAAAATTATTTTTTGAATAATTTACTAGAGAAAAGGCAATCCCTGGCGTAATTAAAATTTGCGACAGTATAAAATTATTTTTTGAATAATTTACTATAGAAAAGGCAATCCCTGGTGCAATTAAAACTTGCGATAGTTTAAAATTATTTTTTTGCAAAATTTACTATAGAAAAGGCAATCCCTGGCGTATTTAAAATTTGCGACAGTAAAAAAATATTTTTTGAATAATTTACTATAGAAAAGGCAATCCCTGGCGCAATTAAAATTTGCGACAGTATAAAATTATTTTTTGAATAATTTACTATATAAAAGGCAATCCCTGGCGCAATTAAAATTAGCGACAGTTGAAAATTATTTTTTGAATAATTTACTATAGAAAAGGCAATCCCTGGCGTAATTAAAATTTGCGACAGTATAAAATTAATTTTTGAAAAATTTACTATATAAAAGGCAATCCCTGGCGCAATTAAAATTTGCGACAGTAAAAAATTATTTTTTGAATAATTTACTGTAGAAAAGGCAATCCCTGGCGCAATTAAAATTTGCGACAGTAAAAAATTATTTTTTGAATAATTTACTATAGAAAAGGCAAACCCTGGCGCACTTAAAATTTGCGACAGTAGAAAATTATTTTTTGAATAATTTACTATAGAAAAGGCAATCCCTGGGATATTTAAAATTTGCGACAGTAAAAAATTATTTTTTGAATAACTTACTATAGAAAAGGCAATCCCTGGCGTAATTAAAATTTGCGACAGTATAAAATTATTTTTTAAATAATTTACTATAGAAAAGGCAATCCCTGGCGTAATTAAAATTTGCGACAGTTGAAAGTTATTTTTTGAATAATTTACTATAGAAAAGGCAATCCCTGGCTTAATTAAAATTTGCGACAGTAGAAAATTATTTTTTGAATAATTTACAATAGAAAAGGCAATCCCTGGCGTAATTAAAATTTGCGACAGTTGAAAATTATTTTTTGAATAATTTACTATAGAAAAGGCAATCCCTGGGATATTTGAAATTTGCGACAGTAGAAAATTATTTTTTGAATAATTTACTACAGAAAAGGCAATCCCTGGCGTAATTTAAATTTGCGACAGTAGAAAATTATTTTTTGAATAATTTACTATAGAAAAGGTAATCCCTGGCGCACTTAAAATTTGCGACAGTAAAAAATTATTTTTTGAATAATTTTCTATAGAAAAGGCAATCCCTGGCGTAATTAAAATTTGCGACAGTAAAAAATTATTTTTTGAATAATTTACTATAGAAAAGGCAATCCCTGGCGCACTTAAAATTTGCGACAGTAGAAAATTATTTTTTGAATAATTTACTATAGAAAAGGCAATCCCTGGCGCAGTTAAAATTTGCGACAGTAAAAAATTATTTTTTGAATAATTTACTATAGAAAAGGCAATCCCTGGGATATTTAAAATTTGCGACAGTAAAAAATTATTTTTTGAATAATTTACTATAGAAAAGGCAATCCCTGGCGTAATTAAAATTTGCGACATTAAAAAATTATGTTTTGAATAATTTGCTATAGAAAAGGCAATCCCTGGCGCAATTAAAATTTGCGACAGTAGAATATTCTTTTTTGAATAATTTACTATAGAAAAGGCAATCCCTGGCGCAATTAAAATTTGCGACAGTAAAAAATTATTTTTTGAATAATTTACTATAGAAAAGGCAATCCCTGGCGTAATTAAAATTTGCGACAGTATAAAATTATTTTTTGAATAATTTATTGTAGAAAAGGCAATCCCTGGCGTAATTAAAATTTGCGGGAGTATAAAATTATTTTTTGAATAATTTACTATATAAAAGGCAATCCCTGGCGCAATTAAAATTTGCGACAGTTGAAAATTATTTTTTGAATGATTTACTATAGAAAAAGCAATCCCTGGCGTAATTAAAATTCGCGACAGTAAAAAATTATTTTTTGAATAATTTACTATATAAAAGGCAATTCCTGGCGCAATTAAAATTTGCGACAGTTGAAAATTATTTTTTGAATAATTTACTGTAGAAAAGGCAATCCCTGGCGCAATTAAAACTGGCGATAGTAAAAAATTATTTTTTGAATAATTTACTATAGAAAAGGCAATCCCTGGCGTAATTAAAATTTGCGACAGTTGAAAATTATTTTTTGCATAATTTACTATAGAAAGGGCAATCCCTGGCGTAATTAAAATTTGCGACAGTTGAAAATTATTTTTTGAATAATTTACTATAGAAAAGGCAATCCCTGGCGTAATTAAAATTTGCGACAGTAGAAAATTATTTTTTGAATAATTTACTATAGAAAAGGCAATCCCTGGCGCAATTAAAATTTGCGACAGTAAAAAATTATTTTTTGAATAATTTACTATATAAAAGGCAATCTCTGGCGCAATTAAAATTTGCGACAGTTGAAAATTATTTTTTGAATAATTTACTGTAGAAAAGGCAATCCCTGGCGCAATTAAAACTGGCAATAGTAAAAAATTATTTTTTGAATAATTTACTATAGAAAAGGCAATCCCTGGCGTAATTAAAATTTGCGACAGTTGAAAATTATTTTTTGAATAATTTACCATAGAAAAGGCAATCCCTGGCGTAATTAAAATTTGCGACAGTAAAAAATTATTTTTTGAATAATTTACTATAGAAAAGCCAATCCCTGGCGTAATTAAAATTTGCGACAGTATAAAATTATTTTTTGAATAATTTACTATAGAAAAGGCAATCCCTGGCGTAATTAAAATTTGCGACAGTAAAAAATTATTTTTTGAATAATTTACTATAGAAAAGGCAATCCCTGAAATATTTGAAATTTGCGAGAGTAGAAAATTATTTTTTGAATAATTTACTATAGAAAAGGCAATCCCTGGCGTAATTAAAATTAGCGACAGTAGAAAATTATTTTTTGAATAATTTACTATAGAAAAGGCAATCCCTGGCGGATTTGAAATTTGCGACAGTAGAAAATTATTTTTTGAATAATTTACTATAGAAAAGGCAATCCCTGGCGTAATTAAAATTTGCGACAGTAAAAAATTATTTTTTGAATAATTTACTATAGAAAAGGCAATCCCTGGGATATTTGAAATTTGCGACAGTAGAAAATTATTTTTTGAATAATTTACTATAGAAAAGGCAATCCCAGGCGTAATTAAAATTTGCGACAGTTGAAAATTATTTTTTGAATAATTTACTATAGAAAAGGCAATTCCTGGCGTAATTAAAATTTGCGACAGTAAAAAATTATTTTTTGAATAATTTACTATAGAAAAGGCAATCCCTGGCGTAATTGAAATTTGCGACAGTTGAAAATTATTTTTTGAATAATTTACTATAGAAAAGGCAATCCCTGGGATATTTGAAATTTGCGACAGTAGAAAATTATTTTTTGAATAATTTACTATAGAAAAGGCAATCCCTGGCGTAATTAAAATTTGCGACAGTAGAAAATTATTTTTTGAATAATTTACTATAGAAAAGGCAATCCCTGACGTAATTAAAATTTGCGACAGTAGAAAATTATGTTTTGAAAAGTTTACTATAGAAAAGGCAATCCCTGGCGTAGTTAAAATTTGCGACAGTAGAAAATTATTTTTTGAATAATTTACTATAGAAAAGGCAATCCCTGGCGTAATTAAAATTTGCGACAGTAAAAAATTATTTTTTGAATAATTTACTATAGAAACGGCAATCCCTGGCGCAATTAAAATTTGCGACAGTTGAAAATATATTTTTTGAATAATTTACTATAGAAAAGGCAATCCCTGGCGTAATTAAAACTTGCGATGGTAAAAAATTATTTTATGAATAATTTACTATAGAAAAGGCAATGCCTGGCGTAATTAAAATTTGCGACAGTAGAAAATTATTTTTTGAATAATTTACTATAGAAAAGGCAATCCCTGGTGCAATTAAAATTTGCGACAGTATAAAATTATTTTTTGAATAATTTACTATAGAAAAGGCAATCCCTGGCGTAATTAAAATTTGCGACAGTATAAAATTATTTTTTGAATAATTTACTATAGAAAAGGCAATCCCTGGCGCACTTAAAATTTGCGACAGTAAAAAATTATTTTTTGAATAATTTACTATAGAAAAGGCAATCCCTGGCGGATTTGAAATTTGCGACAGTATAAAATTATTTTTTGAATAATTTAATATAGAAAAGGCAATCCCTGGGATATTTAAAATTTGCGACAGTAAAAAATTATTTTTTGAATAATTTACTATAGAAAAGGCAATCCCTGGGATATTTAAAATTTGCGACAGTAAAAAATTATTTTTTGAATAATTTACTATAGAAAAGGCAATCCCTGGCGTAATTAAAACTTGCGATAGTAAAAAATTATTTTTTGAAAAATTTACTATAGAACAGGCAATCCCTGGCGTAATTAAAATTTGCGACAGTATAAAATTATTTTTTGAATAATTTACTGTAGAAAAGGCAATCCCTGGCGCACTTAAAGTTTGCGACAGTAAAAAATTATTTTGTGAGAAATTTACTATAGAAAAGGCAATCCCTGGGATATTTAAAATTTGCGACAGTTGAAAATTATTTTTAGAATAATTTACTATAGAAAAGGCAATCCCTGGCGTAATTAAAATTTGCGACAGTAGAAAATTATTTTTTGAATAATTTACTATAGAAAAGGCAATCCCTGGCGTAATTAAAATTTGCGACAGTAGAAAATTTTTTTTTGAAAAATTTACCTGGCGAAATTGAAATTTGCGAGAGTAAAAAATTATTTTTTGAATAGTTTACTATAGAAAAGGCAATCCCTGGCGTAATTAAAATTTGCGACAGTAGAAAATTATTTTTTGAAAAATTTACTGTAGGAAAGGCAATCCCTGGCGCAATTAAAACTTCCGATAGTAAAAAATTATTTTTTGAATAATTTACTATAGAAAAGGCAATCCCTGGCGTAATTAAAACATGCGATAGTAAAAAATTATTTTTTGAAAAATTTACTATAGAAAAGGCAATCCCTGGCGTATTTAAAATTTGCGACAGTAAAAAATTATTTTTTGAATAATTTACTATAGAAAAGGCAATCCCTGGCGTAATTAAAATTTGCGACAGTATAAAATTAATTTGTGAAAAATTTACCTGGCGAAATTGAAATTTGCGACAGTAGAAAATTATTTTTTGAATAATTTACTATAGAAAAGGCAATCCCTGGCGTAATTAAAATTTGCAACAGAAAAAAATTATTTTTTGAATAATTTACTATAGAAAAGGCAATCCCTGGCGTAATTAAAATTTGCGACAGTAAAAAATTATTTTTTGAATAATTTACTATAGAATAGGCAATCCCTGGCGTAATTAAAATTTGCGACAGTAGAAAGATATTTTTTGAATAATTTACTATAGAAAAGGCAATCCCTGGCGCAATTAAAATTTGCGACAGTAAAAAATTATTTTTTGCAAAATTTACTATAGAAAAGGCAATCCCTGGCGTAATTTTTTGAATAATTTACTATAGAAAAGGCAATCCCTGGCGTAATTAAAACTTGCGATAGTAAAAAATTATTTTTTGAAAAATTTACTATAGAAAAGGCAATCCCTGGCGTAGTTAAAATTTGCGACAGTGTAAAATTATTTTTTGAATAATTTACTGTAGAAAAGGCAATCCCTGGCGCACTTAAAATTTGCGACAGTAAAAAATTATTTTGTGAGAAATTTACTATAGAAAAGGCAATCCCTGGGATATTTAAAATTTGCGACAGTTGAAAATTATTTTTAGAATAATTTACTATAGAAAAGGCAATCCCTGGCGAAATTAAAATTTGCGACAGTAGAAAATTATTTTTTGAATAATTTATTATAGAAAAGGCAATCCCTGGCGTAATTAAAATTTGCGACAGTAGAAAATTTTTTTTTGAAAAATTTACCTGGCGAAATTGAAATTTGCGAGAGTAAAAAATTATTTTTTGAATAGTTTACTATATAAAAGGCAATCCCTGGCGTAATTAAAATTTGCTACAGTAGAAAATTATTTTTTGAAAAATTTACTGTAGAAAAGGCAATCCCTGGCGCAATTAAAACTTCCGATAGTAAAAAATTATTTTTTGAATAATTTACTATAGAAAAGGCAATCCCTGGCGTAATTAAAACTTGCGATAGTAAAAAATTATTTTTTGAAAAATTTACTATAGAAAAGGCAATCCCTGGCGTAATTTTTTGAATAATTTACTATAGAAAAGGCAATCCCTGGCGTAATTAAAATTTGCGACAGTAAAAAATTATTTTTTAAATAATTTACTATAGAAAAGGCAATCCCTGGCGTAATTAAAATTTGCGACAGTAAAATATTATTTTTTGAATAATTTACTATAGAAAAGGCAATCCCTGGCGTAATTAAAATTTGCGACAGTAGAAAATTATTTTTTGAATAATTTACTATAGAAAAGGCAATCCCTGGCGCAATTAAAATTTGCGACAGTAAAAAATTATTTTTTGCAAAATTTACTATAGAAAAGGCAATCCCTGGCGTAATTAAAATTTGCGACAGTATAAAATTATTTTTTGAATAATTTACTATAGAAAAGGCAATCCCTGGCGTAATTAAAATTTGCGACAGTAAAAAATTATTTTTTGCAAAATTTACTATAGAAAAGGCAATCCCTGGCGTAATTAAAATTTGCGACAGTATAAAATTATTTTTTGAATAATTTACTATAGAAAAGGCAATCCCTGGCGTAATTAAAATTTGCGACAGTAGAAAATTATTTTTTGAATAATTTACTATAGAAAAGGCAATCCCTGGCGCACTTAAAATTTGCGACAGTAAAAAATTATTTTGTGAGAAATTTACTATAGAAAAGGCAATCCCTGGGATATTTAAAATTTGCGACAGTAGAAAATTATTTTTTGAATAATTTACTATAGAAAAGGCAATCCCTGGCGTAATTAAAACTTGCGATAGTAAAAAATTATTTTTTGAAAAATTTACTATAGAAAAGGCAATCCCTGGAGTAATTAAAATTTGCGACAGTTGAAAATTATTTCTTGAATAATTTACTATAGAAAAGGCAATTCCTGGCGCAATTAAAATTTGCGACAGTAAAAAATTATTTTTTGAATAATTTACTATAGAAAAGGCAATCCCTGGCGTAATTAAAATTTGCGACAGTATAAAATTATTTTTTGCAAAATTTACTATAGAAAAGGCAATCCCTGGCGTAATTAAAATTTGCGACAGTATAAAATTATTTTTTGAATAATTTACTATAGAAAAGGCAATCAGTGGCGTAATTAAAATTTGCGACAGTAGAAAATTATTTTTTGAATAATTTACTATAGAAAAGGCAATCCCTGGCGCACTTAAAATTTGCGACAGTAAAAAATTATTTTTTGAATAATTTACTATAGAAAAGGCAATCTCTGGCGTAATTAAAATTTGCGACAGTTGAAAATTATTTTTTGAATAATTTACTATAGAAAAGGCAATCCCTGGCGCAATTAAAATTTGCGACAGTAAAAAATTATTTTTTGAATAATTTAATATAGAAAAGGCAATCCCTGGCGTAATTAAAATTTGCGACAGTATAAAATTATTTTTTGAATAATTTACTATAGAAAAGGCAATCCCTGGCGCACTTAAAATTTGCGACAGTAAAAAATTATTTTTTGAATAATTTACTATAGAAAAGGCAATCTCTGGCGTAATTAAAATTTGCGACAGTTGAAAATTATTTTTTGAATAATTTACTATAGAAAAGGCAATCCCTGGCGCAATTAAAACTTGCGATAGTAAAAAATTATTTTTTGAAAAATTTACTATAGAAAAGGCAATCCCTGGCGCCATTAAAATTTGCGACAGTAGAAAATTATTTTTTGAATAATTTACTATAGAAAAGGCAATCCCTGGCGCAATTAAAATTTGCGACAGTATAAAATTATTTTTTGAATAATTTAATATAGAAAAGGCAATCCCTGGCGTAATTAAAATTTGCGACAGTATAAAATTATTTTTTGAATAATTTACTATAGAAAAGGCAATCCCTGGCGCACTTAAAATTTGCGACAGTAAAAAATTATTTTTTGAATAATTTACTATAGAAAAGGCAATCTCTGGCGTAATTAAAATTTGCGACAGTTGAAAATTATTTTTTGAATAATTTACTATAGAAAAGGCAATCCCTGGCGCAATTAAAATTTGCGACAGTAAAAAATTATTTTTTGCAAAATTTACTATAGAAAAGGCAATCCCTGGCGTAATTAAAATTTGCGACAGTATAAAAAATTTTTTTTTTGCAAAATTTACTATAGAAAAGGCAATCCCTGGCGTATTTAAAAATTGCGACAGTAAAAAATTACTTTTTGAATAATTTACTATAGAAAAGCAATCCCTGGCGTAGTTAAAATTTGCGACAGTAAAAAATTATTTTTTGAATAATTTACTATAGAAAAGGCAATCCCTGGTGCAATTAAAATTTGCGACAGTAGAAAATTATTTTTTGAATAATTTACTATAGAAAAGGCAATCCCTGGCGTAATTAAAATTTGCGACAGTTTAAAATTATTTTTTGAATAATTTACTATAGAAAAGGCAATCCCTGGGATATTTGAAATTTGCGACAGTAGAAAATTAATTTTTGAATAATTTACTATAGAAAAGGCAATCCCTGGCATAATTAAAATTTGCGACAGTAGAAAATTATTTTTTGAATAATTTACTATAGAAAAGGCAATCCCTGGCGTAATTAAAATTTGCGACAGTAGAAAATTATTTTTTGAAAAGTTTACTATAGAAAAGGCAATCCCTGGCGTAGTTAAAATTTGCGACAGTAGAAAATTATTTTTTGAATAATTTACTATAGAAAAGGCAATCCCTGGCGTAATTAAAATTTGCGACAGTAGAAAATTTTTTTTTGAAAAATTTACCTGGCGAAATTGAAATTTGCGAGAGTAAAAAATTATTTTTTGAATAGTTTACTATATAAAAGGCAATCCCTGGCGTAATTAAAATTTGCGACAGTAGAAAATTATTTTTTGAAAAATTTACTGTAGAAAAGGCAAAACCTGGCGCAATTAAAACTTCCGATAGTAAAAAATTATTTTTTGAATAATTTACTATAGAAAAGGCAATCCCTGGCGTAATTAAAACTTGCGATAGTAAAAAATTATTTTTTGAAAAATTTACTATAGAAAAGGCAATCCCTGGCGTATTTAAAATTTGCGACAGTAAAAAATTATTTTTTGAATAATTTACTATAGAAAAGGCAATCCCTGGCGTAATTAAAATTTGCGACAGTATAAAATTAATTTGTGAAAAATTTACCTGCCGAAATTGAAATTTGCGACGGTAGAAAATTATTTTTTGAATAATTTACTATAGAAAAGGCAATCCCTGGCGTAATTAAAATTTGCGACAGTAAAAAATTATTTTTTGAATAATTTACTATAGAAAAGGCAATCCCTGGCGCCATTAAAATTTGCGACAGTAGAAAATTATTTTTTGAATAATTTACTATAGAAAAGGCAATCCCTGGCGCAATTAAAATTTGCGACAGTATAAAATTATTTTTTGAATAATTTAATATAGAAAAGGCAATCCCTGGCGTAATTAAAATTTGCGACAGTATAAAATTATTTTTTGAATAATTTACTATAGAAAAGGCAATCCCTGGCGCACTTAAAATTTGCGACAGTAAAAAATTATTTTTTGAATAATTTACTATAGAAAAGGCAATCTCTGGCGTAATTAAAATTTGCGACAGTTGAAAATTATTTTTTGAATAATTTACTATAGAAAAGGCAATCCCTGGCGCAATTAAAATTTGCGACAGTAAAAAATTATTTTTTGCAAAATTTACTATAGAAAAGGCAATCCCTGGCGTAATTAAAATTTGCGACAGTTTAAAAAATTTTTTTTTTGCAAAATTTACTATAGAAAAGGCAATCCCTGGCGTATTTAAAAATTGCGACAGTAAAAAATTACTTTTTGAATAATTTACTATAGAAAAGGCAATCCCTGGCGTAGTTAAAATTTGCGACAGTAAAAAATTATTTTTTGAATAATTTACTATAGAAAAGGCAATCCCTGGTGCAATTAAAATTTGCGACAGTAGAAAATTATTTTTTGAATAATTTACTATAGAAAAGGCAATCCCTGGCGTAATTAAAATTTGCGACAGTTTAAAATTATTTTTTGAATAATTTACTATAGAAAAGGCAATCCCTGGGATATTTGAAATTTGCGACAGTAGAAAATTAATTTTTGAATAATTTACTATAGAAAAGGCAATCCCTGGCATAATTAAAATTTGCGACAGTAGAAAATTATTTTTTGAATAATTTACTATAGAAAAGGCAATCCCTGGCGTAATTAAAATTTGCGACAGTAGAAAATTATTTTTTGAAAAGTTTACTATAGAAAAGGCAATCCCTGGCGTAGTTAAAATTTGCGACAGTAGAAAATTATTTTTTGAATAATTTACTATAGAAAAGGCAATCCCTGGCGTAATTAAAATTTGCGACAGTAGAAAATTTTTTTTTGAAAAATTTACCTGGCGAAATTGAAATTTGCGAGAGTAAAAAATTATTTTTTGAATAGTTTACTATATAAAAGGCAATCCCTGGCGTAATTAAAATTTGCGACAGTAGAAAATTATTTTTTGAAAAATTTACTGTAGAAAAGGCAAAACCTGGCGCAATTAAAACTTCCGATAGTAAAAAATTATTTTTTGAATAATTTACTATAGAAAAGGCAATCCCTGGCGTAATTAAAACTTGCGATAGTAAAAAATTATTTTTTGAAAAATTTACTATAGAAAAGGCAATCCCTGGCGTATTTAAAATTTGCGACATTAAAAAATTATTTTTTGAATAATTTACTATAGAAAAGGCAATCCCTGGCGTAATTAAAATTTGCGACAGTATAAAATTAATTTGTGAAAAATTTACCTGCCGAAATTGAAATTTGCGACGGTAGAAAATTATTTTTTGAATAATTTACTATAGAAAAGGCAATCCCTGGCGTAATTAAAATTTGCGACAGTAAAAAATTATTTTTTGAATAATTTACTATAGAAAAGGCAATCCCTGGCGTAATTAAAATTTGCGACAGTAAAAAATTATTTTTTGAATAATTTACTATAGAAAAGGCAATCCCTGGCGTAATTAAAATTTGCGACAGTAGAAAATTATTTTTTGAATAATTTACTATAGAAAAGGCAATCCCTGGCGCAATTAAAATTTGCGACAGTAAAAAATTATTTTTTGCAAAATTTACTATAGAAAAGGCAATCCCTGGCGTAATTAAAATTTGCGACAGTATAAAATTATTTTTTGAATAATTTACTATAGAAAAGGCAATCCCTGGCGTAATTAAAATTTGCGACAGTAAAAAATTATTTTTTGCAAAATTTACTATAGAAAAGGCAATCCCTGGCGTAATTAAAATTTGCGACAGTATAAAATTATTTTTTGAATAATTTACTATAGAAAAGGCAATCCCTGGCGTAATTAAAATTTGCGACAGTAGAAAATTATTTTTTGAATAATTTACTATAGAAAAGGCAATCCCTGGCGCACTTAAAATTTGCGACAGTAAAAAATTATTTTGTGAGAAATTTACTATAGAAAAGGCAATCCCTGGGATATTTAAAATTTGCGACAGTAGAAAATTATTTTTTGAATAATTTACTATAGAATAGGCAATCCCTGGCGTAATTAAAACTTGCGATAGTAAAAAATTATTTTTTGAAAAATTTACTATAGAAAAGGCAATCCCTGGAGTAATTAAAATTTGCGACAGTTGAAAATTATTTCTTGAATAATTTACTATAGAAAAGGCAATTCCTGGCGCAATTAAAATTTGCGACAGTAAAAAATTATTTTTTGAATAATTTACTATAGAAAAGGCAATCCCTGGCGTAATTAAAATTTGCGACAGTATAAAATTATTTTTTGCAAAATTTACTATAGAAAATGCAATCCCTGGCGTAATTAAAATTTGCGACAGTATAAAATTATTTTTTGAATAATTTACTATAGAAAAGGCAATCCCTGGCGTAATTAAAATTTGCGACAGTAGAAAATTATTTTTTGAATAATTTACTATAGAAAAGGCAATCCCTGGCGCACTTAAAATTTGCGACAGTAAAAAATTATTTTGTGAGAAATTTACTATAGAAAAGGCAATCCCTGGGATATTTAAAATTTGCGACAGTAGAAAATTATTTTTTGAATAATTTACTATAGAATAGGCAATCCCTGGCGTAATTAAAACTTGCGATAGTAAAAAATTATTTTTTGAAAAATTTACTATAGAAAAGGCAATCCCTGGAGTAATTAAAATTTGCGACAGTTGAAAATTATTTCTTGAATAATTTACTATAGAAAAGGCAATTCCTGGCGCAATTAAAATTTGCGACAGTAGAAAATTATTTTTTGAATAATTTACTATAGAAAAGGCAATCCCTGGCGCACTTAAAATTTGCGACAGTAAAAAAATTATTTTGTGAGAAATTTACTATAAAAAGGCAATCCCTGGGATATTTAAAATTTGCGACAGTAGAAAATTATTTTTTGAATAATTTACTATAGAAAAGGCAATCCCTGGCGTAATTAAAACTTCCGATAGTAAAAAATTATTTTTTGAAAAATTTACTATAGAAAAGGCAATCCCTGGCGCCATTAAAATTTGCGACAGTAGAAAATTATTTTTTGAATAATTTACTATAGAAAAGGCAATCCCTGGCGCAATTAAAATTTGCGACAGTATAAAATTATTTTTTGAATAATTTAATATAGAAAAGGCAATCCCTGGCGTAATTAAAATTTGCGACAGTATAAAATTATTTTTTGAATAATTTACTATAGAAAAGGCAATCCATGGCGCACTTAAAATTTGCGACAGTAAAAAATTATTTTTTGAATAATTTACTATAGAAAAGGCAATCTCTGGCGTAATTAAAATTTGCGACAGTTGAAAGTTATTTTTTGAATAATTTACTATAGAAAAGGCAATCCCTGGCGCAATTAAAATTTGCGACAGTAAAAAATTATTTTTTGCAAAATTTACTATAGAAAAGGCAATCCCTGGCGTAATTAAAATTTGCGACAGTATAAAAATTTTTTTTTTGCAAAATTTACTATAGAAAAGGCAATCCCTGGCGTATTTAAAAATTGCGACAGTAAAAAATTATTTTTTGAATAATTTACTATAGAAAAGGCAATCCCTGGCGTAGTTAAAATTTGCGACAGTAAAAAATTATTTTTTGAATAATTTACTATAGAAAAGGCAATCCCTGGCGCAATTAAAATTTGCGACAGTTGAAAATTATTTGTTGAATAAATTACTATAGAAAAGGCAATCCCTGGCGTAATTAAAACTTGCGATAGTAAAAAATTATTTTATGAATAATTTACTATAGAAAAGGTAATCCCTGGCGTAATTAAAATTTGCGACAGTAGAAAATTATTTTTTGAATAATTTACTATAGAAAAGGCAATCCCTGGCGCAATTAAAATTTGCGAAAGTATAAAATTATTTTTTGAATAATTTACTATAGAAAAGGCAATCCCTGGCGTAATTAAAATTTGCGACAGTATAAAATTATTTTTTGAATAATTTACTATAGAAAAGGCAATCCCTGGCGCACTTAAAATTTGCGACAGTAAAAAATTATTTTTTGAATAATTTACTATAGAAAAGGCAATCCCTGGCGGATTTGAAATTTGCGACAGTATAAAATTATTTTTTGAATAATTTAATATAGAAAAGGCAATCCCTGGGATATTTAAAATTTGCGACAGTAAAAAATTATTTTTTGAATAATTTACTATAGAAAAGGCAATCCCTGGGATATTTAAAATTTGCGACAGTAAAAAATTATTTTTTGAATAATTTACTATAGAAAAGGCAATCCCTGGCGTAATTAAAACTTGCGATAGTAAAAAATTATTTTTTGAAAAATTTACTATAGAAAAGGCAATCCCTGGCGTAGTTAAAATTTGCGACAGTATAAAATTATTTTTTGAATAATTTACTGTAGAAAAGGCAATCCCTGGCGCAATTAAAATTTGCGACAGTAAAAAATTATTTTGTGAGAAATTTACTATAGAAAAGGCAATCCCTGGGGTATTTAAAATTTGCGACAGTTGAAAATTATTTTTAGAATAATTTACTATAGAAAAGGCAATCCCTGGCGAAATTAAAATTTGCGACAGTAGAAAATTATTTTTTTGAATAATTTACTATAGAAAAGGCAATCCCTGGCGTAATTAAAATTTGCGACAGTAGAAAATTTTTTTTTGAAAAATTTACCTGGCGAAATTGAAATTTGCGAGAGTAAAAAATTATTTTTTGAATAGTTTACTATATAAAAGGCAATCCCTGGCGTAATTAAAATTTGCGACAGTAGAAAATTATTTTTTGAAAAATTTACTGTAGAAAAGGCAATCCCTGGCGCAATTAAAACTTCCGATAGTAAAAAATTATTTTTTGAATAATTTACTATAGAAAAGGCAATCCCTGGCGTAATTAAAACTTGCGATAGTAAAAAATTATTTTTTGAAAAATTTACTATAGAAAAGGCAATCCCTGGCGTATTTAAAATTTGCGACAGTAAAAAATTATTTTTTGAATAATTTACTATAGAAAAGGCAATCCCTGGCGTAATTAAAATTTGCGACAGTATAAAATTAATTTGTGAAAAATTTACCTGGCGAAATTGAAATTTGCGACGGTAGAAAATTATTTTTTGAATAATTTACTATAGAAAAGGCAATCCCTGGCGTAATTAAAATTTGCGACAGTAAAAAATTATTTTTTGAATAATTTACTATAGAAAAGGCAATCCCTGGCGTAATTAAAATTTGCGACAGTAAAAAATTATTTTTTGAATAATTTACTATAGAAAAGGCAATCCCTGGCGTAATTAAAATTTGCGACAGTAGAAAATTATTTTTTGAATAATTTACTATAGAAAAGGCAATCCCTGGCGCAATTAAAATTTGCGACAGTAAAAAATTATTTTTTGCAAAATTTACTATAGAAAAGGCAATCCCTGGCGTAATTAAAATTTGCGACAGTATAAAATTATTTTTTGAATAATTTACTATAGAAAAGGCAATCCCTGGCGTAATTAAAATTTGCGACAGTAAAAAATTATTTTTTTGCAAAATTTACTATAGAAAAGGCAATCCCTGGCGTAATTAAAATTTGCGACAGTATAAAATTATTTTTTGAATAATTTACTATAGAAAAGGCAATCCCTGGCGTAATTAAAATTTGCGACAGTAGAAAATTATTTTTTGAATAATTTACTATACAAAAGGCAATCCCTGGCGCACTTAAAATTTGCGACAGTAAAAAATTATTTTGTGAGAAATTTACTATAGAAAAGGCAATCCCTGGGATATTTAAAATTTGCGACAGTAAAAAATTATTTTTTGAATAATTTACTATAGAAAAGGCAATCCCTGGCGTAATTAAAACTTGCGATAGTAAAAAATTATTTTTTGAAAAATTTACTATAGAAAAGGCAATCCCTGGCGCAATTAAAATTTGCGACAGTAGAAAATTATTTTTTGAATAATTTACTATAGAAAAGGCAATCCCTGGCGCAATTAAAATTTGCGACAGTATAAAATTATTTTTTGAATAATTTACTATAGAAAAGGCAATCCCTGGCGTAATTAAAATTTGCGACAGTATAAAATTATTTTTTGAATAATTTACTATAGAAAAGGCAATCCCTGGCGCACTTAAAATTTGCGACAGTAAAAAATTATTTTTTGAATAATTTACTATAGAAAAGGCAATCCCTAGCGTAATTAAAATTTGCGACAGTTGAAAATTATTTTTTGATTAATTTACTATAGAAAAGGCAATCCCTGGCGCAATTAAAATTTGCGACAGTAAAAAATTATTTTTTGCAAAATTTACTATAGAAAAGGCAATCCCTGGCGTAATTAAAATTTGCGACAGTATAAAATTATTTTTTGAAAAATTTACAATAGAAAAGGCAAACCCTGGAGTATTTAAAATTTGCGACAGTAAAAAATTATTCTTTGAATAATTTACTATAGAAAAGGCAATCCCTGGCGTAATTAAAATTTGCGACAGTAGAAAATTAATTTGTGAAAAATTTACCTGGCGAAATTGAAATTTGCGAGATTAAAAAATTATTTTTTGAATAATTTACTGTAGAAAAGGCAATCCCTGGCGCACTTAAAATTTGCGACAGTAAAAAATTATTTTTTGAATAATTTACTATAGAAAAGGCAATCCCTGGCGTAATTAAAATTTGCGACAGTTGAAAATTATTTTTTGAATAATTTACTATAGAAAAGGCAATCCCTGGAGTAATTAAAATTTGCGACAGTTGAAAATTATTTCTTGAATAATTTACTATAGAAAAGGCAATCCCTGGCGCAATTAAATTTTGCGACAGTAAAAAATTATTTTTTGAATAATTTACTATAGAAAAGGCAATCCCTGGCGTAATTAAAATTTGCGACAGTATAAAATTATTTTTTGCAAAGTTTACTATAGAAAATGAAATCCCTGGCGTAATTAAAACTTGCGATAGTAAAAAATTATTTTTTGAAAAATTTACTATAGAAAAGGCAATCCCTGGCGCCATTAAAATTTGCGACAGTAGAAAATTATTTTTTGAATAATTTACTATAGAAAAGGCAATTCCTGGCGCAATTAAAATTTCCGAGAGTATAAAATTATTTTTTGAATAATTTACTATAGAAAAGGCAATCCCTGGCGTAATTAAAATTTGCGACAGTGTTCCGTCTCGGAACAAAAAACTAAAAAGATAAATTTACTTAATAAACTAACACTTACAATAAATAATTCCCGCGATGTATAAAATAATCCCACGAAGTGACCAGCAGAATCTAAAAAGAAATACAAATACTGGCATTTATAAAAAAATCAACAAATGGTAAAATCTCAGATCATTTAAAAATTTAAACAATCTGAGACTTTACCACAAGACAATACTTACACATCAAATAGATCCGAATCCCGCGCCACAGTCACTTCGCCAACACCTAAAATTAAAGAAAAAAACAAATCACTAACAAAATTCAAAACAAATCAAAAATCAAAATAAACACTTACATCAGCTGCCACCAACAAGTTGACATAATCAAATGGCAGCTCATAGCACAGCGACAATTATTCCGATTAAAATTATGATAACGCCATTTTGGGACCAAACACATAGAAATTCACACGATGACGCCATTTTTGGACCAAATACATGAAATCTCACAAACGACGCTGGCGTCATGGCAACGCTACCGGCAGACACAATTCCCATTGTGTTTCTGCCTATAAATAGTGAGCGATTGGGAATAGAAAATCACTTGCGATTTGACCAAGCGACAAAGCAGATCGGCAGTATTGAAGCCACATTAAGCTTTGATTAAACCAAACTAAGGGAAGTATTGCACCCTGATTACTAACCAGATTTATTAGTATTGAAAATATCTTATTTTTTCAGCATTCTTACTGGGAGATTCGTTTGACCCCAGCCCTGACCTACATGAGCAGTTCGTTAACGCTCATTCTAACAGCCAAACCTCGGTTAATCAAAAATTAATAATTATTTCTTTCTATTACAGATCAAGAAATAATAACCAGTAAAGGTTTACTTACACGACACAAAGGTGGATAACGTAAAACGCTTAGAGTTAGTACTTATAGTCAATTTATATTAAGAAAAACAAGTGAATTAATGAAATTGAATTTTTTAGATTAAGAATATTTTGTGATGAAATAAACAGTGAATATTTTGTTATTTGAAAAAAAACATCCTGTCTTATCATTTAAAACCCGGCACCTGCCCCTTTTTATGCTAAGCCCATATTGGGACTTAACATTGGTCCTTCGAGCCGGATAAGACAGGAGGATTTTCAAAATGGCGGATATCGCTAGTTTAACATTATCACTGATAGCTCTTAACGATCAAATAAAAAAAGCTGCCATAAATTACACCAAAGCAAATAGTGATACAAAGGCAGGCAAGAAATACTATGCAGCACGCATAGACCCATTAGAAAAACTCTGGAAATCGTTCACAGATCTGCATGTAGCAATCTGGTCGACCAAAGATGGCGCTCAAGGCGAGTATGCCAAAGGACAACTATATGAGGAAACCGAACTCATATATATAAATCTCCTATCCACTCTACTAGAGGAATTAGAGGAGTCATTCCCAGCACTACCTCCTAACACAAATACAAATGAACCCAGAATTCAGTCAGTACGACTTTCAAAGCCGGAAACGCGGCTTCCACCAATACATATACCGACATTTGACGGTAATTACAAATCATGGCGGACATTCCATGATTTGTTCAATTCATTAATTCACACAGACCTAAATATATCCAAGGTCCAAAAGCTACACTACCTCAAACTCAGCGTCACTGGCGAAGCTGAACGCTTATTACGTCAGTTTGAAGTGACAGAAGCAAATTATGTAAAGGCATGGGAGCTACTACAAAAACGATATAACAACAAGCGGGCTCAAGTTAACACACACTTAAAAACTTTACTAAATCAGACACCAATAAGAACAGAGTCTGCCAATGCCATTCGCTCTCTCTTAGACCAGACAGAAGAGAGCCTACACGAGCTCAAATATTTAGAACTACCCATTGAGCAATGGGATGCAATACTAATTTACAACTTGGTTCAACGCCTTCCATCAGAAACGCATCAGTTATGGGAGCAAGACCAAGGCAGCAAAACTGACATACCGACATATGCCGATCTGTCAACTTTCCTAGAGTCACGTTTCCGTACTCTAGAATCCCTTCAAGTATGTCAGAACTTGAAACCATTAGATTGTGGACGACAAGCAAGGTCTCCTAATCAGTTAGAAAATCGTCGTGGTTACAAAACCACAACTACAAATGACCACCCGTCATCAACAAAACATACGCACAAAGGCGCATATGCATTTATGAACAAATCTTATACATGCGTCAAGTGTAAACAGAATCACACGCTGTTCCACTGCCCAGCGTTCAAAAAATTAACTGCAACATCAAGGCTGCAATTTGTGCAACAGTTTAAACTTTGCAAAAATTGTCTCGCCTCAGGACACAGCATCAATAATTGTCCCAGCCACAAAACCTGCTTCCTGTGTCACAAGCGACACAACACATTACTACACGTAAACCAATCTCTTGAAACAAAAAACGAGATAACAAACATTGACCAAAGGCAAGCAGAAATGAAGCTTAACCAACCTAGTGGCAGTAATGAGCCAACATCACTTTTCACAACGAATGTCAACCGTGCATTGTTGTCAACAGCTCTCGTTCACATTGAGGGGCCGAACGGACAAAAACACGAAATGAGAGCACTGATAGATTCAGGCTCTCAAATTTCATTCATAACAGAAGCGGCAAGTAGACGAATGAGGCTCCCGACAAACCCTATCAAAATCAAGGTAACAGGGTTAGGCAAAACACAAACAGCTTCCATAAAGGCACAAACGTCATTCAAATTAAGGTCACTCCACACAAGCTTCGAAACAAATATAGAAGCATTCATACTAAAACAGATAACAGATTTCATACCAGCTGACACAATAAATAGCAGCAAATTGCCTTATCTGCAGCATCTACTACTTGCATATCCTAAATTTTACGCTCCCGGCCCAATTGACATCTTACTAGGAGCAGACATCTACGGGGAAATAATTGAAAACGGAATTATTAAAGGTGCACCAGGAGAACCCATAGCACAGCACACTCAGCTAGGTTGGATTCAAATGGGTAAAACTAGAAAAAGTGACAGCACCGATAGTATTAACGCGCTCACGGTACAAGTGACAGACAATGACAAGTTGAGTCAACAACTAAGGAAATTCTGGGAATTAGAGGAAATTCCACAAAGAGTGATACATCCCGATGATCAATCATGTGAGGAAAAATACAAAAACTCACATCGACGTTTAAGCCATGGAGCTTACCTAGTTAAACTACCCTTCAAAAACGAAAACGGACCAGAACTAGGGCAGACGAGACCCATGGCAATAAAACAGTTTCTTCAGCTAGAACAACGTTTGAAAAAACATCCAGAAATGTGTGCCGAATACAAGGCATGCATAAAGGAATATCAACGATTGGGACACATGAAAGAAATCCCGCCAAGTCAAATAAAAACTGAACAGAGCATGGCCAGAGCAAACCAAATCCAGCACTATTATTTACCTCACCATGCAGTCACCAAAGAAAGCTCCACCACAAAGATGCGAGTAGTGTTCAACGCATCAGCCAGGTCATCCAACGGTCAGTCATTAAACCAGCAAATGTTAATAGGCCCAACAATACAACCCACATTGTGGGCCATCATTCTACAATGGCGGCTATATAAGTATGTACTGACAGCCGACATTGAGAAAATGTACAGGATGATACACATGCATCCAAACCATCAAGAATACCAAAGGATTATATGGAGGGATAGCCCAGACGAGCCATTAAAGGATTTTCGTTTGACAACTGTCACATTTGGAACAGCAGCAGCTCCATATCTGGCTATTCGAACACTCCATCAGCTGGCCAACGATGAAGAGCACAGTTTTCCACTCGCTGCCAAAAGTATAAAAACAGAATTCTACGTGGATGACCTACTAACTGGAGCACATGAGATCAATACAGGCTTATCACTGCAAAGGGAACTCATCAGTACTCTAAGCAAAGGAGGGTTTAACCTCAGGAAGTGGACAGCAAATAGTCCAGAATTATTAGCGAACATTCCGATAACAGATCAAGAAGTCAAACCCATCCTAAATCTATCAGAAAAAAATACGATAAAAACTCTCGGCCTACAATGGGATCCCATGACAGATGAATTTAGCTTCACTATTAAGCCAACAGTAGCACAAGACAGCTACACCAAACGAAGCATTCTGTCAGAGACAGCTGCTTTATTTGACCCACTTGGATGGCTAGCCCCATGCGTGATACTTGCGAAAATCTTCATTCAAAGGCTATGGCTAGGTGGATATGCTTGGGACGAACCATTACCACCCATATTAATTCAAGAGTGGACGAAATATCAAAGGGGACTCCAAGATGTCAAATTCATAAAAATACCTAGATGGATAAAATATGCACCAAAAATAAAAAACATGCAGCTACATGGATTCTGTGACGCGTCAACAAAGGCCTACGCTAGCGTTGTCTTCATGCGAATCATCCATGAAAACGACTCGGTCACGACACAGCTGCTGACATCCAAAACGCGAGTCGCTCCCACAAAGACAACATCACTCCCCAAATTGGAATTGTGTGGAGCTCTCATTTTATCACGCCTTCTAAAACAGATCCAACACGACATGAAACTACAAGATATAGCAACCATCGCATGGTGTGATTCTGAGATCACGTTGGCGTGGATACAAAGCCATCCGACGCGATGGAAAACATTCGTCGCTAATAGAGTGGCAGAAATCCAAGAGAACATCCAGCCACAGCTATGGCGTTTTGTGCCATCAAAGGATAATCCCGCAGATGTCGCCACTCGAGGTTTATACCCCACCGAGCTCAGTAACTACGAGCTCTGGTGGAACGGCCCCTCTTGGCTTCGGCAACATGCTGACAGGTGGCCACAGCAACACATAACGAACAAGTGTCTTGAACTTGAGTCGCGCAAAGTCACGGCTCTGATTTGCACAGATAACCATATCGACTGGTTAAACAAGTATTCATCATTTCCCAAACTCATACGCATCATTGCATATTGTAGAAGATTCTACTTCAATTGTCAGACAACCTCAACAAATCACAAGAATGGATATCTAACATGTGATGAACTTCGACAGGCTGAAGCAAAAATTATCACACTAATCCAAAAGCAAACATTTGCTGACGAATATGAAAGTTTAGTCAAACAGAAGCCAATTCCAACCAAAAGTCGATTATTAAGCTTAGACCCATTTTTGGACACCAATCAAATCATTCGAGTAGGTGGCAGACTTGAAAATGCCATCCTAACTTACGATCAAAAACACCCCATGATTCTACCTAACAATCATCAGGTGTCCAAAATAATCATCGATTACATCCATTTATACACGTTGCACGGAGGTACACAACTTGTGCTCAACACCTTAAGAAATAAGTATTGGCTAATAAATGCCAGAAACACTATCCGACAACGAATTTGCCAGTGCATAACATGTTTTCGAACTAAGCCAAAAACATCAAATCAATTAATGGGGAATTTACCCTCCCCAAGAACAACGCCATCTATGGCATTCGAACACACGGGAGTAGACTATGCGGGTCCAATCGACATCAAAACATCAAAAATACGAAATGCCAAAATCGCAAAGGCATATCTCAGTATATTTGTATGTATGGCCACCAAAGCCATACACATTGAGATTGTGACAGAACTCACAACAACAGCATTTCTCGTAGCCCTCAAACGCTTTACCAGTAGAAGAGGACTATGCAGACACTTATACTCCGATTGTGGTACAAACTTCATCGGAGCTAGCAAAGAACTGTCATGCCAGTTGCAAAAACTGTCATGTCAGCTCCCACATGACATCTCCAATGACATCACATTGACAGGAATAACCTGGCACTTCAATCCACCAGCGGCTCCTCACTTCGAAGGGCTGTGGGAGGCCGGCGTGAAATCAATAAAAACGCATCTAAAGAGAACACTACAGAATACGACACTCACATACGAAGAACTATCTACGGTCTTATGCCAGATAGAAGCATGTGTAAATTCTCGACCATTGACACCACTCTCAAATGACCCTAATGACTACAACGTGCTGACACTCGGTCATTTCTTGACAGGCCGGAATATCAAAGCTGTTCCAGAGCCATCTATATTAGAAAATTGCAATCTACTTAAACGATGGCAATACGCACAAATTTTGACAGAACAGTTTTGGAAGAAATGGTCTATCGAATACATCCACAATATGCAACAACGCACAAAATGAAGAAGAAATTGCGAAAACCAATTTAAAGATCAATGACTTGGTTTTAATTCAAAACCAACATTGCCCACCGACAAAATGGTTAGTAGGAAGAATCACAAAAATCCATACAGGGGCGGACAACCACGTTAGAGTCGCCACAGTAAAAACTGCATCACAAGAATACTGTCGTCCGATCACAAAATTATTTAGATTACCAATAGCAGAAGAACAAACAAACAGCAACGAAAGCCACGAGTAATTTACTACCGTATTGCCCACACGGTGCAACAGAAGGAATTGTAGCGCCATCTATTCAAATCATGATAAAATAAAAATGCCGATAATACAGTACACCAGCAAGAAACAAGCCAAACTTCAACGCTAACCAAATACGCCAAAAATTTGACAACCTCACAAGAAAACAGCAGCGACAAAAGAACTAACCATTTTTTATTTTTTCATTTCATTTGCAATTATCTATTTTTATTTTCTTTATTTTTTTTAACAAACTTGTAAGTTCTATCGCTTAATTTTCATTTTTTTACTTTTTATTTGCCTTTTAATTTTTTTGCACAACTTACAAATTTTTTCTTTTGCTTTGTTATTATTTATTATTTTTATCCTTTTTGTTGTTGTTTTTATCATGATCACTAGGAGAATGAATTGTCTACCCGACCTAGACGACTGCCTAGACATCGACGACGTTCCGGAGCTTGAAAATTCTTTGAAAGACAAGCTCCGTACAACAGACATGCCCAGGCGCCCGAAGACGTACTTACCGCCCTTCGAAGCCATACAGGTACGCCCAAAAATCAGAAATCTGGCTGAGGAAATATCCACCAGAAAACCGACAAGGCCAGCTAGACCTCCTACAGGGGCACGCAAACAGAGTCTTCAAAGAGCAGAACGGCCTCTTGAACTTGTGGCTGGCACAACACCACATAACAATATAAATCGCAAAAGGTCAGCACTGACGGCCTTTACTACGCCAACAACGGCAGCAGCGACAACGCTTCACGACATAGCACATGACATTCCACACAAAAACCAGCATTGATGGCACCATCAACAGCACCAGTGGAGGCATCACCAAAGGCATTTATAATGCCTCAAAAGCAACACCCGACTCCAGCATCACCAAAGGCATTTATAATGCCTCAAAAGCAACACCCGACTCCAGCACCACCAAAGGCGTTTATAAAGCCGCCGGCCAATTTTGTTGTAGATCCTCGGCTATGGGAACAGATCCAACACCAAAACATTCCATGGCTAAAGATTATGGCTGCTAGAAAGTGCTACCGAATCCCAACAGAGGACGGAGATACACTTCGTTTTCTAAAGTTAGCAACAGGACAAATTAGGGTTCGCTTACAAATAAAAAACAGTAACGTAAGTTTGCACACAATTAATTTATTAATTTACTCAATCTAATATAACAAAACACAATTCCTCATTTTTTGAGAGGCGGGAGGATGTTCCGTCTCGGAACAAAAAACTAAAAAGATAAATTTACTTAATAAACTAACACTTACAATAAATAATTCCCGCGATGTATAAAATAATCCCACGAAGTGACCAGCAGAATCTAAAAAGAAATCCAAATACTGGCATTTATAAAAAAATCAACAAATGGTAAAATCTCAGATCATTTAAAAATTTAAACAATCTGAGACTTTACCACAAGACAATACTTACACATCAAATAGATCCGAATCCCGCGCCACAGTCACTTCGCCAACACCTAAAATTAAAGAAAAAAACTAATCACTAACAAAATTCAAAACAAATCAAAAATCAAAATAAACACTTACATCAGCTGCCACCAACAAGTTGACATAATCAAATGGCAGCTCATAGCACAGCGACAATTATTCCGATTAAAATTATGATAACGCCATTTTGGGACCAAACACATAAAAATTCACACGATGACGCCCATTTTTGGACCAAATACATGAAATCTCACAAACGACGCTGGCGTCATGGCAACGCTACCGGCAGACACAATTCCCATTGTGTTTCTGCCTATAAATAGTGAGCGATTGGGAATAGAAAATCACTTGCGATTTGACCAAGCGACAAAGCAGATCGGCAGTATTGAAGCCACATTAAGCTTTGATTAAACCAAACTAAGGGAAGTATTGCACCCTGATTACTAACCAGATTTATTTGTATTGAAAATATCTTATTTTTTCAGCATTCTTACTGGGAGATTCGTTTGACCCCAGCCCTGACCTACATGAGCAGTTCGTTAACGCTCATTCTAACAGCCAAACCTCGGTTAATCAAAAATTAATAATTATTTCTTTCTATTACAGATCAAGAAATAATAACCAGTAAAGGTTTACTTACACGACACAAAGGTGGATAACGTAAAACGCTTAGAGTTAGTACTTATAGTCAATTTATATTAAGAAAAACAAGTGAATTAATGAAATTGAATTTTTTAGGTTAAGAATATTTTGTGATGAAATAAACAGTGAATATTTTGTTATTTGAAAAAAAAACATCCTGTCTTATCATTTAAAACCCGGCACCTGCCCCTTTTTATGCTAAGCCCATATTGGGACTTAACAGACAGTATAAAATTATTTTTTGAATAATTTACTATAGAAAAGGCAATCCCTGGCGCACTTAAAATTTGCGACAGTAAAAAATTATTTTTTGAATAATTTACTATAGAAAAGGCAATCTCTGGCGTAATTAAAATTTGCGACAGTTGAAAATTATTTTTTGAATAATTTACTATAGAAAAGGCAATCCCTGGCGCAATTAAAATTTGCGACAGTAAAAAATTATTTTTTGAATAATATACTATAGAAAAGGCAATTCCTGGCGTAATTAAAATTTGCGACATTAAAAAATTATTTTTTGAATAATTTACTATAGAAAAGGCAATCCCTGGCGCAATTAAAATTTGCGACAGTAGAAAATTATTTTTTGAATAATTTACTATAGAAAAGGCAATCCCTGGCGCAATTAAAATTTGCGACAGTAAAAAATTATTTTTTGAATAATTTACTATATAAAAGGCAATCCCTGGCGCAATTAAAATTTGCGACAGTTGAAAATTATTTTTTGAATAATTTACTGTAGAAAAGGCAATCCCTGGCGCAATTAAAACTTGCGATAGTAAAACATTATTTTTTGAATAATTTACTATAGAAAAGGCAATCCCTGGCGTAATTAAAATTTGCGACAGTATAAAATTATTTTTTGAATAATTTACTATAGAATAGGCAATCCCTGGCGTAATTAAAACTTGCGATAGTAAAAAATTATTTTTTGAAAAATTTACTATAGAAAAGGCAATCCCTGGAGTAATTAAAATTTGCGACAGTTGAAAATTATTTCTTGAATAATTTACTATAGAAAAGGCAATTCCTGGCGCAATTAAAATTTGCGACAGTAAAAAATTATTTTTTGAATAATTTACTATAGAAAAGGCAATCCCTGGCGTAATTAAAATTTGCGACAGTATAAAATTATTTTTTGCAAAATTTACTATAGAAAAGGCAATCCCTGGCGTAATTAAAATTTGCGACAGTATAAAATTATTTTTTGAATAATTTACTATAGAAAAGGCAATCCCTGGCGTAATTAAAATTTGCGACAGTAGAAAATTATTTTTTGAATAATTTACTATAGAAAAGGCAATCCCTGGCGCACTTAAAATTTGCGACAGTAAAAAAATTATTTTGTGAGAAATTTACTATAAAAAGGCAATCCCTGGGATATTTAAAATTTGCGACAGTAGAAAATTATTTTTTGAATAATTTACTATAGAAAAGGCAATCCCTGGCGTAATTAAAACTTGCGATAGTAAAAAATTATTTTTTGAAAAATTTACTATAGAAAAGGCAATCCCTGGCGCCATTAAAATTTGCGACAGTAGAAAATTATTTTTTGAATAATTTACTATAGAAAAGGCAATCCCTGGCGCAATTAAAATTTGCGACAGTATAAAATTATTTTTTGAATAATTTAATATAGAAAAGGCAATCCCTGGCGTAATTAAAATTTGCGACAGTATAAAATTATTTTTTGAATAATTTACTATAGAAAATGCAATCCCTGGTGCACTTAAAATTTGCGACAGTAAAAAATTATTTTTTGAATAATTTACTATAGAAAAGGCAATCTCTGGCGTAATTAAAATTTGCGACAGTTGAAAGTTATTTTTTGAATAATTTACTATAGAAAAGGCAATCCTGGCGCAATTAAAATTTGCGACAGTAAAAAATTATTTTTTGCAAAATTTACTATAGAAAAGGCAATCCCTGGCGTAATTAAAATTTGCGACAGTATAAAAATTTTTTTTTTGCAAAATTTACTATAGAAAAGGCAATCCCTGGCGTATTTAAAAATTGCGACAGTAAAAAATTATTTTTTGAATAATTTACTATAGAAAAGGCAATCCCTGGCGTAGTTAAAATTTGCGACAGTAAAAAATTATTTTTTGAATAATTTACTATAGAAAAGGCAATCCCTGGCGCAATTAAAATTTGCGACAGTTGAAAATTATTTTTTGAATAAATTACTATAGAAAAGGCAATCCCTGGCGTAATTAAAACTTGCGATAGTAAAAAATTATTTTATGAATAATTTACTATAGAAAAGGTAATCCCTGGCGTAATTAAAATTTGCGACAGTAGAAAATTATTTTTTGAATAATTTACTATAGAAAAGGCAATCCCTGGCGCAATTAAAATTTGCGAAAGTATAAAATTATTTTTTGAATAATTTACTATAGAAAAGGCAATCCCTGGCGTAATTAAAATTTGCGACAGTATAAAATTATTTTTTGAATAATTTACTATAGAAAAGGCAATCCCTGGCGCACTTAAAATTTGCGACAGTAAAAAATTATTTTTTGAATAATTTACTATAGAAAAGGCAATCCCTGGCGGATTTGAAATTTGCGACAGTATAAAATTATTTTTTGAATAATTTAATATAGAAAAGGCAATCCCTGGGATATTTAAAATTTGCGACAGTAAAAAATTATTTTTTGAATAATTTACTATAGAAAAGGCAATCCCTGGGATATTTAAAATTTGCGACAGTAAAAAATTATTTTTTGAATAATTTACTATAGAAAAGGCAATCCCTGGCGTAATTAAAACTTGCGATAGTAAAAAATTATTTTTTGAAAATTTTACTATAGAAAAGGCAATCCCTGGCGTAGTTAAAATTTGCGACAGTATAAAATTATTTTTTGAATAATTTACTGTAGAAAAGGCAATCCCTGGCGCACTTAAAATTTGCGACAGTAAAAAATTATTTTGTGAGAAATTTACTATAGAAAAGGCAATCCCTGGGATATTTAAAATTTGCGACAGTTGAAAATTATTTTTAGAATAATTTACTATAGAAAAGGCAATCCCTGGCGAAATTAAAATTTGCGACAGTAGAAAATTATTTTTTGAATAATTTACTATAGAAAAGGCAATCCCTGGCGTAATTAAAATTTGCGACAGTAGAAAATTTTTTTTTGAAAAATTTACCTGGCGAAATTGAAATTTGCGAGAGTAAAAAATTATTTTTTGAATAGTTTACTATATAAAAGGCAATCCCTGGCGTAATTAAAATTTGCGACAGTAGAAAATTATTTTTTGAAAAATTTACTGTAGAAAAGGCAATCCCTGGCGCAATTAAAACTTCCGATAGTAAAAAATTATTTTTTGAATAATTTACTATAGAAAAGGCAATCCCTGGCGTAATTAAAACTTGCGATAGTAAAAAATTATTTTTTGAAAAATTTACTATAGAAAAGGCAATCCCTGGCGTATTTAAAATTTGCGACAGTAAAAAATTATTTTTTGAATAATTTACTATAGAAAAGGCAATCCCTGGCGTAATTAAAATTTGCGACAGTATAAAATTAATTTGTGAAAAATTTACCTGGCGAAATTGAAATTTGCGACGGTAGAAAATTATTTTTTGAATAATTTACTATAGAAAAGGCAATCCCTGGCGTAATTAAAATTTGCGACAGTAAAAAATTATTTTTTGAATAATTTACTATAGAAAAGGCAATCCCTGGCGTAATTAAAATTTGCGACAGTAAAAAATTATTTTTTGAATAATTTACTATAGAAAAGGCAATCCCTGGCGTAATTAAAATTTGCGACAGTAGAAAATTATTTTTTGAATAATTTACTATAGAAAAGGCAATCCCTGGCGCAATTAAAATTTGCGACAGTAAAAAATTATTTTTTGCAAAATTTACTATAGAAAAGGCAATCCCTGGCGTAATTAAAATTTGCGACAGTATAAAATTATTTTTTGAATAATTTACTATAGAAAAGGCAATCCCTGGCGTAATTAAAATTTGCGACAGTAAAAAATTATTTTTTGCAAAATTTACTATAGAAAAGGCAATCCCTGGCGTAATTAAAATTTGCGACAGTATAAAATTATTTTTTGAATAATTTACTATAGAAAAGGCAATCCCTGGCGTAATTAAAATTTGCGACGGTAGAAAATTATTTTTTGAATAATTTACTATACAAAAGGCAATCCCTGGCGCACTTAAAATTTGCGACAGTAAAAAATTATTTTGTGAGAAATTTACTATAGAAAAGGCAATCCCTGGGATATTTAAAATTTGCGACAGTAGAAAATTATTTTTTGAATAATTTACTATAGAAAAGGCAATCCCTGGCGTAATTAAAACTTGCGATAGTAAAAAATTATTTTTTGAAAAATTTACTATAGAAAAGGCAATCCCTGGCGCAATTAAAATTTGCGACAGTAGAAAATTATTTTTTGAATAATTTACTATAGAAAAGGCAATCCCTGGCGCAATTAAAACTTGCGACAGTATAAAATTATTTTTTGAATAATTTACTATAGAAAAGGCAATCCCTGGCGTAATTAAAATTTGCGACAGTATAAAATTATTTTTTGAATAATTTACTATAGAAAAGGCAATCCCTGGCGCACTTAAAATTTGCGACAGTAAAAAATTATTTTTTGAATAATTTACTATAGAAAAGGCAATCCCTAGCGTAATTAAAATTTGCGACAGTTGAAAATTATTTTTTGATTAATTTACTATAGAAAAGGCAATCCCTGGCGCAATTAAAATTTGCGACAGTAAAAAATTATTTTTTGCAAAATTTACTATAGAAAAGGCAATCCCTGGCGTAATTAAAATTTGCGACAGTATAAAATTATTTTTTGAAAAATTTACAATAGAAAAGGCAAACCCTGGCGTATTTAAAATTTGCGACAGTAAAAAATTATTTTTTGAATAATTTACTATAGAAAAGGCAATCCCTGGCGTAATTAAAATTTGCGACAGTAGAAAATTAATTTGTGAAAAATTTACCTGGCGAAATTGAAATTTGCGAGATTAAAAAATTATTTTTTGAATAATTTACTGTAGAAAAGGCAATCCCTGGCGCACTTAAAATTTGCGACAGTAAAAAATTATTTTTTGAATAATTTACTATAGAAAAGGCAATCCCTGGCGTAATTAAAATTTGCGACAGTTGAAAATTATTTTTTGAATAATTTACTATAGAAAAGGCAATCCCTGGAGTAATTAAAATTTGCGACAGTTGAAAATTATTTCTTGAATAATTTACTATAGAAAAGGCAATCCCTGGCGCAATTAAAATTTGCGACAGTAAAAAATTATTTTTTGAATAATTTACTATAGAAAAGGCAATCCCTGGCGTAATTAAAATTTGCGACAGTATAAAATTATTTTTTGCAAAGTTTACTATAGAAAATGAAATCCCTGGCGTAATTAAAACTTGCGATAGTAAAAAATTATTTTTTGAAAAATTTACTATAGAAAAGGCAATCCCTGGCGCCATTAAAATTTGCGACAGTAGAAAATTATTTTTTGAATAATTTACTATAGAAAAGGCAATTCCTGGCGCAATTAAAATTTCCGAGAGTATAAAATTATTTTTTGAATAATTTACTATAGAAAAGGCAATCCCTGGCGTAATTAAAATTTGCGACAGTGTTCCGTCTCGGAACAAAAAACTAAAAAGATAAATTTACTTAATAAACTAACACTTACAATAAAAAATTCCCGCTATGTATAAAATAATCCCACGAAGTGACCAGCAGAATCTAAAAAGAAATACAAATACTGGCATTTATAAAAAAATCAACAAATGGTAAAATCTCAGATCATTTAAAAATTTAAACAATCTGAGACTTTACCACAAGACAATACTTCACATCAAATAGATCCGAATCCCGCGCCACAGTCACTTCGCCAACACCTAAAATTAAAGAAAAAAACAAATCACTAACAAAATTCAAAACAAATCAAAAATCAAAATAAACACTTACATCAGCTGCCACCAACAAGTTGACATAATCAAATGGCAGCTCATAGCACAGCGACAATTATTCCGATTAAAATTATGATAACGCCATTTTGGGACCAAACACATAGAAATTCACACGATGACGCCATTTTTGGACCAAATACATGAAATCTCACAAACGACGCTGGCGTCATGGCA